>CM077924.1:79786883-79847565 GCA_039797435.1 Crotalus adamanteus
CTTCATTAGTGATGTAGTCATGATATGAAACATCTCAAGCAGCATTGTTAGAAAACATTCAGCCATTTAATCATTTTGATTGTACACTTCCATGTTTCACAAGCACATATTACAATTGGTATGACAACAGTTCTTGTGATGATGGAAACTAATCAAGGAGAGAAACAACCTAGAGCTAAGAAGATATTTCCTGACAGAACAATTAACCAGTGGAACAACTTGCCTCCAGAAGTTGTGAATGTTCCAACACTGGAAGTTTTAAGAAGAGATTGGACAACCATTTGTCTGAAATGGTATAGGGTTTCCTGCCTAAGCAAGGTGTTGGACTAGATGACCTCCAAGATCCCTTCCAACTCTGTTACTCTATTCTATTCTATTCTATTCTATTCTATTCTATTCTATTCTATTCTATTCTATGCTATTCTATTCTATTCTGTATTCCAATATCCATTCTATTCTATTCTATTCTATTCTATTCTATTCTATTCTATTCTATTCTATTCTATTCTATTCTAATCATTAGGTAGGTTAAAAAAAATATGGTCAGCCTAAAATTTAATGTTCATTCCAATCCCATCAAATATTTCTCTCAATAGATGACCTAATGACTCACAGGTGTTAATCTCTATATCTGCATCCATCTGGCTATGAAAACTAACACCATCTGCTCAGTGTCTCTCTCTGTGTCTACTCAGTCAATCAGTCAGTAAGTCAGCCCGTCAACTATTCTTAGTCTCTTAGTGAGTCCAGTCCATGAGTTAAAAAGTAATTGACCCTTTAACTCAGTGAGTTAAAATGTCAATTACTATTTTGGGGATTAAAAGGAAATTTTTTTCAGCCTATACCTCAGAACGTTTCCAGAAAACATGCCCAATCCAATCACTGGGTGCTAAAGGAAAAAAATGAGAAACGTCTGCATTAAAAGTATAAATTTTGCTCTTAGGTTTTGCTTTCAGAATGGTTAAGAACTATTGCCTTTAAATGCCGGCATGGAATAGCAATAGGCAGAGACTTATATTCTATGAAAACCTGTGCATGATTTTCTGTGGGGGTTTAGAACATTTGAAATGATCCTATTATCATAAGGCCATATCATATCACATATTTGGTATTTTAAAGAGCTTATACAAGTTACTGAAAATAACTCCTTCTCCTTCTTCTTTCTCCTCTTTCCCCTTTCCTTTCCCTCTCTTAGGAAAAGGTGTGCAAATGCATATTGAGGCAATTAAGTAGATACGAATACATTGGAAATATCATATCCACACATACTGTGTTTCTCTGAAAATAAAACTCTTTTTTTAACTTTTTTTATTTTTATTTTTAATCAATAAAACAAAACAAAACAAAGCAAAACATAACACACACACACACACAGTATATACTCCTCTCCCTTTTTTTTAACAGCGATTACGTAACGGTAATCTTCTATTATTTACATTTCCCCCTTTATTCTTTACAATATTTGTCCTTATTGCCCCATTGTTTCTTCTTTACATTTTTCTTCGTTCATATTCTACTTCTTACTAAGAGTAATTCATATTATTATTATTATACATTATTATACACATATTTTCACTTTTGACCTTTCCATATTTATTCTCCTCTATTATTTCTAGTCTTCCACCAGTCATACCACTTGTTCCATGTTATATAGTACTCTGTGTCTTCCTTTTCTTTTATCTCTTTTGTTAATTTGTCCATCTCAGCACAGTCCAGGATTCGAAAATAAATCTCAATCAGAAAATAATGCTCATAATATAAGACCCACCCTCAAAATAAGCCTCAGTTAAGATCATCAACCAGACGGACACATTTAGTACCGTATTTCCTCCAAAATAAGATCTAACTGGAAAATAAGCCCTAAATTTCCATTGTTCCTTTTAGTTCTGTTAAGCCATATGCAATGGTCCTGAGAAGGCAAAGCACCAGAAGCAAAAAAAAAAAAAAAAAAAAAAAGGATGCCGCAAGAATGGCGCAGGTGGCGCAGCAGTTCGAGTGCAGTACTGCAGGCCACTTTAGCTGACTGTGTTCAGCAGGTCAGCGGTTCAAATCTCACCGGCTCAAGGTTGACTCAGCCTTCCATCCTTCCGAGGTAGGTAAAATGAAGACCCAGATTGTTGGGGGCAATGTAAATATATATATAAACATTGCTTACTGGTGTACACTGCTTAGAGAGTGCTTGCACTTAAAAGCGGTATATAAGTCTCATAAATAAATAAATAAATAAATAAATAAATAAATAAATAAATAAATAAATGGAAATGGATGCAAAATAGGAAACAGGGTACAACTGACAATCAACGTTTGAACCAGAAGTGTGGCTGGCAATGCTCAGAAAACCTTTTGACAAAAGAGCAACATAGATGTATTAATATTAATAGATGTCACTATTTATGCGAAGAATTCCTCGGTAATGAGACCTTGATTTAACAGACTTCCATGGACATTAGATGCAGTGAACAAAGTTTCCTGTAACAACCCCTGGAAACTGCCAGCCTTGTCCAATGAATGCAAAGAAATCTGGGTAAGGTTTTTAAAATGCACCCTTACACTGGCACAAACACACACAGCAGAGGTAATTTGCCTTATTTTCAACGATGTACATCATTTACATCGTGCGACCATGACACAAATGGTGATGCCGATTGACTTGAATGATGTCACAATAGCAACAGTGCCCTGTTAACATAATTTCACATTTGACAGATGTCCTGGAAAATGAGTAGACCTTTCCTCAACCCCCGAATGAACTGTTAAAATTGCACTTTCACTGACAATTCTGCTTTAAATAACCTTTTTTTTTTTTCAATGAAAAATAGGAAGAGAGCTGTGGACATAACGGGGAGGAGGCTACAATCCACAACTCCTGTAGTACTGCTACAGAAAACTATATTCCCAACCTTCACAAGAACTCATGGAGATAAATGGAGAGTTGTAAGCAGTAACATATACTTGACCCACATTATACTGTAATAGTTATTTCACTAATTAGTATTATTTCAATGGAGTCCTTGGTGCTCTCTGAGCTTGGTTGTTTCATTACCCAAATAGGTAGCATTATCAATGGCAGAAGGGTATGGGGTTGGTGGAGAGGAGGAGGAGGAGGAGGAAGAGGAGGAGGAGGAGAAAAGAAAGAAAGGAAGCAAGGAAGGAAGGAAGGAAGGAAGGAAGGAAGGAAGGAAGAAAGGAAGGAGGGAGGGAGGGACTGGGGGGGGTCTTTGGTGCTCTTTGAACTTGGTTGTTTTCTTGCAGACATTTCATTCCCCAAATAGGTAACATTATCAATGGTAGAAGGGTATGGGGTTGGGGGAGAGGAGGAGGAGGAGGAAGAGGAGGAGGAGGAAGAAGAAGAAGACGAAGACGAAGAGGAAGAGGAAGGGAGGGAGGGAAAGAAGGGTCTTTAGTGCTCTCTGAGCTTGGTTGTTTTCTTGTAGACATTTCATAACCCCATTAGGTAACATCATCAGTGTTATGGGTTTTCTCTCTTTTAATATTCTAGTGGCTTGCCTTGCCTGTGGGTGTGGATGTGGGTGTGCTTGTGATTGTTCCTTTCCTTCTCCTGGAAAAAAAAATCAAATTATTAGAGGAAAGAGGCTCATGTTGAATTGTTATTTATTTTGTTTTGACTGTGGCAGACAATGAGCATGATTTTTTTTTTCCAATCTAACCCTAAGAACAGCCTTCCATTCAATAGAATATTTGCAGATATGGTTGGAAGTATTGGCTTAAAATTTCTGAAAGCCGATAATGACAAAAAGGATTTCCATTCCACACACACTAGAATAAAGAGGATGCGAGATAAATAATTTTAAACAAGTCCTAAGATATTTTTCTATCTTGGAACCGAAAGGGGGTAACAACTGATTTATGAACTTGTGTTAATACTGTATATTTTTTATCAGTCTGTTTTTGAAAAGAAGAAGAATAAACACTCTCAGAACTAAGGAGCAACAAGGAGGAGATGGCGTATAACAACTATTAATTTACTGGAACAAATCCAACCTTACTCAAAGGAATTTACATCAATTGGCTATTTGTACTGCAGTCTCGGTATTCTCTAGAAACAGTTAATGGGTAATAAAAATGGATGATCCTTTTATTGAATGTTTAAACAATCTTCCTAGAACTATGGAAATGCCAAAGTTTAAAAACTGATTTCTTTCTTTTTTCTTTTCTTTTTTTCAAAAGAATAGTAGGAAACAATGTGTTTCTTTTGTGTACAAAAATGAATAACATGGTTTAGCAAAAGACATTCAACTTACTAATGAAACGTGCAAATTTGGTATTTATGAGTTCTTCATGAGGTTTTTTGCTCTGCAATTCACATTTTCTTAGATGTTAACAATTCTGAAAAAAACACAACAGTTTGACACTGAAGGTGGACTATTGGATGTCAAAAGTAAAGATCTAAACAGTTATTTTATAATATTTACTGCCGTTATGTTATTTTATATCTTGCATTTTATTATATAAAATGGCTAGTCTTGACAAAATAAGGACTGGGGGGAGGGAGACACGATAGAGTGTTCCAATATCTGAGGGGCTGCCACAAAGAAGAGGGAAAGTCAACTTATTTTCCAAAGCACCAGAAGAAAGACAAAAAAGAATGGATGGAAACTAATCAAGAAAAGAAGCAACCTGGAATTGAGGAGAAATTTCCTGGCTGTGAGAACAATCAACCAATGGAACAGATGGCTTTCAGACATTATGGATGCTCATCACTGGAGTTTTTAAGAAGAGACTGGACAGCCACTTGTCTGAAAAGATATAGGGGAGACATGTCAAACACAAGGCTCGGGGGCCGGATGCGGCCCACGAAGTGGTTTCATGTGGCCCATGAAACCATCCTGGAAACAGTGAGGGAACGGCCCCCTCTGCCTTGGCCTTGGCCCAGGCCAGCCAGGAGCCAATATACAATTTTGTGGTGGCCATCTATGCTGAAGCGCATTCAGTCTTAGCTCCACAAGGCCGTCTGGAAACAGCGAGGAACTAGCCCCTGCCACATCGGCCCTGCCCCCTGGGTGCATGCTGGGGAGATGTCACCCTTTGTGAGGAATGAAGAAATGGACCATGCCTTGGCACTTGCCCTGGTCCCACCCCCTTCTGCCAGAGACCCTCAGATCTGCCCCACTCCTGCCCAGGCCCCCATAGGCACCGTTGACAGGAACAATGTAGAGCTGGCCATGCCCACCCAATAGGCCATACCCACTCCATCCACACCCACCCAGTAGGCCACACCCACCCAGCCCCCCAAGGGCAACCACAATGCTGATGCCCTCAATGAAATTGAGTTTGACATCCCTGATATAGGGTCTCCTGCTTGAGCAGGGGGTGTACTAGAAGACCTCCAAAGTCCCTTCCAGCTCTATTCTATTCTACTTGTGGCTCAATTCTGATTGATTGATATATATATGATATTCTGCTTGAAATAGAAGAAAAAGAGTCATTTTTTTAAAAAATAAAGTATGCTGGAGTAATGCCTTCCTACTGAGGAACATCAGAGACCAAGCAAGCTGCTGGATTGCATGGATGTTGCAGCCAACACATTAATGCACATCATCACTGTACAATTTCTGGCAAGTAGTAGGACATTAGGGTCCAATTGCAATCAAGAAGTCACTCGGCTATAAATTCAATCTGAATTAATCATTCATATAGGTGCTAATATTGTCAACCATTTCCTTTGACTGAAGGAATTCCTGTCTCTGAATGGAATTTATATCAAGTGCTGGGCAGGCTATGATATGAATTCCATTACGAGGCACTGAGACCATTGTAAGATTGTAATCAGTCAAGGGAAATGGTTGATAATATTAGTGGGTGATTAATTCAGCTTGGATGTATAGGTGAATGACTTCTTGACTCCAATTGAACCATAATGTCCTACTACTTGCCAGAAATTGTACAGTGATGCAATTGTCACATGGCCTGTCAAGCACTTGATACAAAATTCCATTGTGAGACACTAATGTGTAAAAGCTCTGAAGGCAAGCTAATTGTTCTAACTGATAGGAATAGAATAGAATAGAATAGAATAGAATAGAATAGAATAGAATAGAATAGAATAGAATAGAATAGAATAGAATAGAATAGAGCTGGATGGGACCTTGGAGGTCTTCTAGTCCATTCCCCTGATCAAGCAGGAGAACCCATACCATCCCAGACAGGTGAGTGTCTAATCTTTTCTTAAAAATCTCCAGTGATGGAGCGCCCACAATTTCTGTGGGTAAGCTGTTCCATTGGTTGATTGTCCTCACTGTCAGGAAATTTCTCCTTAGTTCCAGGTTGCTTCTCTCCTTGATTAGTTTCCATCCGTTGCTTCTTATCCTGCCTTCAGGTGCTTTGGAGAATAGTTTGACTCCCTTTTTTGTGGCAACCCCTCAAATATTAGAATACTGCTATCACCATGTCACCCTGTTCCTATAATATTTGAAGATAGGCATAGTCAATTGTCCACTTGCAGTTCGCCCATCAGATTGCATGTGGCATTTGTTCTTATATGAAAATGGATCCAAGAAATATTGAAGGAAGTCAAAACAACACTAACACCTGAAAATTTCCACAGGGAGATCCATTCATTTCTTAGTCTGATCTACTAATATAGTTCATGTTGCATAAAGCTGTACTTACTCATCATTGAAATTATGATTTGCTCATACACATATTCAAGATAAGGAGCTATTTTTTTTTCAAAAAACAAACCCTGGGTAACAGAACAATTGATACCATCACAATCAAAACCTGGAATGAAAACCAATATCATTAAAATGTCAAATTCATTATCTGCAGTGATTAAAAATACACAGCTTTTTATAAATAGCTGAAAATGCATAATGCAGCCAAGACAAATCTTGATGATAATAGCTCTTCATTTTTTTAAAAAAACGAGGGTGCTTTCCTGGTTTTGCGAAGTGTACACATTTTAGTCTCTATACTTGATATTTCTCCTTCTCAGACCTTTCCATTTAAACTCAACTTATCTTAAAGTTCATCAGCAGCCCAATACTTGTGTGTTCCACAAGCAGTTGAACCTGCCTTTGCTGTCACACAGTTTATAAATGGCCAAATTGATTTCCTTCCTAACTTGGAAAATATATTTGCTTCTTTGCTGAGATACTTCAGTCACCTGTTCAAGTCTACAATCTTTTGAAAAATGCAAGATTGGTCATGGCAATGCTCACACAACCTTTGCACTACCAGCCTAAGGGCACTCATCAAATAACTTAGATACATCGAAGTATTAAATGCATTTATCTTTTTATTTGATTGTGATATGCTGTGAATCAGATTTATTTTTATTTATTTTATTTATTTTTTAAAAAAGAACCCTGTTTAAATTGATGTTCTTTCCACTTATCTTTTGAGGAATAGCAAATAACTTCTGTTCAGGTCAAAAGAATCAAGATCAGCTGCACAATAACTTTTTTCACCTCTGTTTCTTTCTGCTTACCAAGGAAACTGAATTTATAAAAGAGTAGAATATCGAAAGACTGCAATGACAATATAATTATAGAGAGAACGGATAAAATAAAGATGCATTTATAACGGTGGTAAAGAAGATTAAAAGATATAGATAGATGATAGATAGATGATAGATAAATAGATAGATAGATAGATAGATAGATAGATAGATAGATAGATAGATAGATAGATAGATAGATAAGATGATATAGATAAGATGATATAAATAGAGATAAGATGATAGAGAGAGATAAGATGATATAGATAAGGACATAGATATAGATAAGATGATAGAGATATAGATATAGATAGATAAGATGATAGAGA
The DNA here is from genome assembly GCA_039797435.1 of Crotalus adamanteus. Classification (NCBI taxonomy): domain Eukaryota; kingdom Metazoa; phylum Chordata; class Lepidosauria; order Squamata; family Viperidae; genus Crotalus; species Crotalus adamanteus. The sequence continues at coordinate 79,794,672 of CM077924.1, forward strand.
TATAGATAAAGAAGATGATATAGATAGAGATAGACGATATAGAGATAGAGATAAGATGATAAATATACATAGAGATAAAGATATAGATATAGATAAAGATATAGATAAGATGATATAGATATAGAGATATAGATAGATATAGATAAAGACAGATATAGACAGATATAGACATAGAGAGAGGTAGAGAGAGATATAGAGATAGAGAGATAGAGATAGAGTGATAGAGTTATATATATATATATATATATATATATATATATATATATATATATATATATATATATATATATATATATATATGTTTTCTGAGGTTTTCGCGGGTATTTGTATGTAGGTCTTTGGTTGTTCGGGTTTTCTCCCACGTAAAATTGGAAGTGTCTTGGCAACGTTTCGACGAAGTCCCATTCGTCATCTTCAGGCTGGTGCTTTCAGCTTCGTGCCTCGAGCAGCAGTGTGTGGTCTTGGCTGTTTCTTCCTTTTAACTGCCAGTGGAGGTATGAACTGATTGGGTGGGAGCTTGGCTGTGTTCTGATTGGGTGGAGGTGTGTTCTGATTGGTTAGGGGCTTGGCTGTGCTCTGATTGGCTGGGGGGTTGGCTGTGCTCTGATTGGCTGGGGGGTTGGCTGTGCTCTGATTGGCTGGGGGAGTGTTCTGTTTGGTTGTGCTCAGGTTAGTCTGAGTTGCAGAGGGATTCAAGATTTTGGGCTGCCCTGCCATTCCTTGGCTTCGTGTTCGTGGTCGTGCTTCCTCTTCATGGAGGGTGTCAGTTTGCTTCATGTATGGATTGGGGGGGTTTAAAGTGGCTAATGATGCAGCTGTGGTCTGGCTTCTGGTTTGTGGTCGTGCCTCATGGTCAGTGTGGCTTTGGGTTTGTTTTTTGCGTGGATGTTTGGTGGTGACATCCTGTGTGGTTTTTGTGAGTGTGGGCCTGGTATCATTTTTTGTGTTAGGGAGTCGTTTGTCAATGAGGGCGGGTTTCCAAATGGCTGGTAGGCGGGAGGTATCATCTCGCTTGTTCATGCTGTGTGGGCGTTTTTCTATCTCGATGGCTTCTCTGATTATTCTGTTATTAAAATGTTCACTTTTGGCAATGGTTCTGGTATTTTTAAAGTCAATTTCATGTCCCGTAGCTTTAAGGTGTTGGACCAGGGAAGATGTTGGTTCCTCTTTTTTGACTGAGTTCTTATGTTCTTCAATGCGTGCACTTATTCTTCTGTTGGTTTGTCCGATGTATGTGGTGGGAGTATACGAAATCCCATGCACCACTTGTCCCACCACATACATCGGACAAACCAACAGAAGAATAAGTGCACGCATTGAAGAACATAAGAACTCAGTCAAAAAAGAGGAACCAACATCTTCCCTGGTCCAACACCTTAAAGCTACGGGACATGAAATTGACTTTAAAAATACCAGAACCATTGCCAAAAGTGAACATTTTAATAACAGAATAATCAGAGAAGCCATCGAGATAGAAAAACGCCCACACAGCATGAACAAGCGAGATGATACCTCCCGCCTACCAGCCATTTGGAAACCCGCCCTCATTGACAAACGACTCCCTAACACAAAAAATGATACCAGACCCACACTCACAAAAACCACACAGGATGTCACCACCAAACATCCACGCAAAAAACAAACCCAAAGCCACACTGACTATGAGGCACGACCACAAACCAGAAGCCAGACCACAGCTGCATCATTAGCCACTTTAAACCCCCCCAATCCATACATGAAGCAAACTGACACCCTCCATGAAGAGGAAGCACGACCACGAACACGAAGCCAAGGAATGGCAGGGCAGCCCAAAATCTTGAATCCCTCTGCAACTCAGACTAACCTGAGCACAACCAAACAGAACACTCCCCCAGCCAATCAGAGCACAGCCAACCCCCCAGCCAATCAGAGCACAGCCAACCCCCCAGCCAATCAGAGCACAGCCAAGCCCCTAACCAATCAGAACACACCTCCACCCAATCAGAACACAGCCAAGCTCCCACCCAATCAGTTCATACCTCCACTGGCAGTTAAAAGGAAGAAACAGCCAAGACCACACACTGCTGCTCGAGGCACGAAGCTGAAAGCACCAGCCTGAAGATGACGAATGGGACTTCGTCGAAACGTTGCCAAGACACTTCCAATTTTACGTGGGAGAAAACCCGAACAACCAAAGACCTACATATATATATATATATATATATATATATATATATATATATATATATATATATATATATATATATATATATATATATATATATATAGGTCTTTGGTCGTTCGGGTTTTCTCCCGCGTAAAATTGGAAGTGTCTTGGCAACGTTTCGACGAAGTCCCATTCGTCATCTTCAGGCTGGTACTTTCAGCTTCGTGCTTCGAGGAGCAATGCTTTCAGCACGAAACTGAAAGCACCAGCCTGAAGATGACGAATGGGACTTCGTCGAAACGTTGCCAAGACACTTCCAATTTTACGTGGGAGAAAACCCGAACAACCAAAGACCTACATACAAACACCCGTGAGATATATATATAGTGTGGCTATGCTTATAAGCAGGTTTCCTCACTAACTGGCTTGTATCCTGACGATGATGGCAGATGTTAGCCATCAAAAGCTTGATTTTATTTATTAAAACCTTGGTGTTTTATTTCCTGGTGATCGCTTCCTTTTTTACTGAAATGTATGTACCCAGGAATCGCTATTCTTCAATTTTTAATGTAATTTTTAATATATATATATATATATATATATATATATATATATATATATATATATATATAGAGAGAGAGAGAGAGAGAGAGAGAGAGAGAGAGATACATGGGGCTACCCTTGAAGAATATTTGGAAGCTGCAGGTGGTACAGAATACAACTGTGTTGGCAATTCTAGGGGGCCTTAGGGTCACCTGTGAAACACCCCTGTTGCACAACCTGCACTGGTGACTAATTTGCTTCTGAGTCCAATTCAAGGTGTGAGTTATCATCTTGTGGCATTAAATTACAACAGATGTAATTTAGAACAAAAAGGAAAAGATTTTTTTTTTCTGCTTCCAATCTCCCAATCTCTTAGAATTGAGACAAAAATATTAAATTGGTAAATGAAGTAGGATATAGATAGAGAAGCAATTTTACACATACATATACATATTTTTGAGGGGGGAGGGGGAATATGGATGTTAAAACATGAGAAAATGCTAATTTCACTTTTTTTCAGGCTGTAGAAAATATCCTTAGGTAGGAAGGGGTTGGGTAAGTACAAACAATATGCAGAATTGTCTGGTAATTATGGGGTTAATACAGAGCAGAAGGGGGGTTGGGGGTAAAGCCCGGATGACAGCTAATTTAGGGAGGGATGCTGATAATTTAACTGCTCAGAGGAAGAGAACTTAGATCCTAGCATCCCTCCGTTATGCCTGTGCCGACATTTTGAAACAATAAAAGACTTTTAGGAAAACAAATGCCTGGAAGTTCTTTGAAGCGTTTCATTAGCCGGAACCATAACATGAGAAACAATGTAATCTACAAAATCAACTGTAACCATGCAATCGATTCTATGTGGGACAAAAATCACATCAATTAAAAACCAGGATCCATGACAACCGGCTGGCAGTCAAAAGCCATGATCCCAAATCCTTAATCTCTACTCACACCAACACCAAACAACAGTTCGATTGGAGAAATACTAAAATCATCGACCACACTACCACCCATCACGCTCATGAGTTCATCAAAGCCTGGCACTCCACAAGCAATTCCACCAACAGACACATTGATGCACAACCAGCCTACAAACTCTTCAGGATCCAAGTCAACAACACAGCCAACCAGTGGCAGCAACAACCCTCAACCAACTCACCCAAATCCCCTCCCCCCAGCAGTTCACCTCCCAATGACCCTGACCTGATGTAACCTCCCCATCACAAGACCCTCACTGATGTCTCACACCTGACCCACTGATAATTCACACCCTTCAATGAGTCTGACTTGAAGTAACCTCCCCATCACAAGACCCACCACAAGCCTCTCTTTGATAACCCATCACAAGACCCTTACTTGACACACCCTTGCCTGACCCATCACAAGACCTTCACTTGGCACACCCACACCTGACCCATCACAAGACCTTCACTTGGCACACCCACACCTGACCCATCACAAGACCTTCATTTGGCACACCCACACCTGACCCATCACAAGACCTTCACTTGGCACACCCACACCCATCACAAGATCTTCACTTGGCACACCCACACCTGACCCATCACAAGACCTTCATTTGGCACACCCACACCTGGCCCATCACAAGACCCATCACAAGACCTTCACTTGGCACACCCACACCTGACCCATCACAAGACCTTCATTTTGCACACCCACACCTGGCCCATCACAAGACCCATCCCAAGAACCTCACTTGACAACCCACACCTGGCCCATCACAAGACCCATCCCAAGAACCTCACTTGGCACATCCACACCTGGCCCATCACAAGACCTTCACTTGGCACACCCACACCTGGCCCATCACAAGACCCATCCCAAGAACCTCACTTGGCACACCCACACCTGACCCATCACAAGACCTTCACTTGGCACACCCACACCTGGTCCATCACAAGACCTTCACTTGGCACACCCACACCTGGCCCATCACAAGACCCATCCCAAGAACCTCACTTGACAACCCACACCTGACCCATCACAAGACCCATCACAAGTCACACCCACACCTGACCCATCACAAGACCTTCTGACTACATAAAACCCTTATAAGCAGAAGAACAGTGACATTGACATCCCCTAAAGTCTGCTGAAGATGTTACCTAGCCTGGTAACAAAATGTTCTGAATCCAACCTACAAGCTTGGAGAAAGGACTTTCACCCTCACAGAAAAGAGGAAAAGTTTAGAGAATCCAGGCAGGCATTTAAAAACAGCCTCTTGGCCATCCTAGTTTCAATCAGTTGCTTACTTCTGTCTGTAAGGGATGTCATGAAGATCAATCTAATCTATACATTGCTTAGATGACCCGAGACTGCATGGGATGAGATGAGTTCCCCACTTCATGTGGGACCTGCAACCATTCAGCATAATTTTCCCAGCCTCAAGAAAGGCTGAGAAGAGTGACACAAAAACCACAATTGCAAAGAGCACAATACCACAGAGCACAGAAACAGCTGGAATTTCTTATCTGTCCATAATTGGCTCCTTTCCTGAAGTAAGTAAGTAGGGAACACAGATGACAGTGGATTATAGGAAGAAAGGAACATGGAAAAGAATATCAAGAGTCGGTGGTGGCACTCCATGTAGGACCTCTAATTTCATGTTTTTCCCCTTCAGTAGCCAATCTTGATGACCACCTGGAAAATATTTCATCAGCAAGAGCTCGACCTATTCCTTACTCCTCATTCAGATAGCATATAGTTGGGTGAATAAATTCTAAACTCCTTGGATGGATTGATGCATAATAGTCCACGGGTGTTGCCTCCCACCAAGTTGAAACCTTATTGAGTTGGCAGGTAGCTGGTGTAATTATTTGCTGTCCCCATTCCCAATGCCTGTTCTGCATCTGTTGAGGTGAGTTGAGCAGACTTGCAAATTTGATGCACCAAGTAAGCAAAGAAATAAATATATTGATTGACTTTGCCTCATCTTGCCATCAAATTGTGGTGTCCTTTTTTACGTATGCAGGTTATATTAAAGTACATACCTATAAACATAGCCAACTAACGTACCAGTTCTATAGAACCAAAGGACTGGAAGAGACCATAGCGGTGTTCTAGAGTAGACCAACCCCCTGCTCAAGGCAGGAGACCTTATACCATTCCAGTCAAATGGTTGTCTAGTCTACTTTTGAAAACCTCCAGTGATGGAGTACCCACACCTCTGGAAGGTAAGCTATTCTATTTGTTAATTATTCTCACAATAAGATTCCCCCCCCTTAATTTTAGATTGGATCTCTCTTTAACAAGCTTCTATTCATTACTTCTTATCCTGCCCTCTGGTGCTTTGGAGAATAAGTCAATACCCTCTACTTCGTAACAGTCCCTCAAGTATTTCCTGACAGTGAAAATAATTAACCAGTGGAACGGCTTGCCTCCAGAAGGTGTGGATGCTCCATCAGTGGAGGTTTTTAAGAAGAGATTGGACAACCGTTTGTCAGAAATGGTATAGAGTTTCTGCTTGAGCAGGGGGCTGGACTAGAAGCTCTCCAAGGTCCCAATTTTGTTACTCTGTTATTCTGTTTGTATCTTGTGTAGTTCAACTGCCAGAAAATAATTTGTTTAGCTGTCTTGTTGTCTTCCCTAAAACACATACCATATGTTTTCTATCTTTGGGGAGCAGACATTTCAAAACAGGTGTATGGTAGTAGATTTCATATACAAAAAGTCTTTGGCTCCATCTATATTTCTTTTCTTGGCTCTGTTGCCCCTTGCAACATCAGTCCTACATCAGATGGGTAATTAATGCCGCCAAGTTATCCACTCTCTGCCTTTCTTCTTGACTAACTTGGAATCCCTCCCTTCCATTCTTGTTCTTATGACACAATGAGTGAGAAATATGTCCTGCTTCCCCTTCTCATCACATCAGCTTTGAAGTTTTATCTGGGCTTATCATTTCTGTAGATTCATTCACTTATGGTGTGCACACTGAAAAGCTTGGCAGAGAATACTAAAGATTATTCCAACGGAGCACAGATGGCCAGCTTATATTAGTCAGAGCTTTTAATCTATGATCAAGCTGTTAATCATTTAATCACCTTGATTAATTGATCAGTGGTCTTCGCCCCAATTAAAATACTCTCCAAAATTAAATAATGGTCTGTAATTTCGCCTAGAAACTAAACTGCAGTGGCTGAAGAGCTGCTGAAAACCATTTCATTCTTTCATTCAAGTCTCATTTGGTGATCCTGTCTGACTTTACAAATATTGTAATGGTGCAAGCATCCTGACATTATGTAGGAAGGTGAGAGAGACATAATTTTTGTTATGGCTTCCCACTCTTCTCTAGTAGCAATGACGCAATTGGTCCCCCAAAATAACAGAAAATCAAAGGGTTTAAACAAAGTATTTCAGGAGCGCTTTCTTCCTCTGCTTTGACTATCTCAAATTATGCATGGATAGTTTGACAGCTCACACTATCATGATGATGAAAGTGGGGAGTTGTTATTGTCATAATATACAGTATGTTAGACACCAATGGTGCGTTGTTTGATTTTGATTTGTATATGTTTACAAGTTCGCCAGAAAGAAATGCTCCACTTTGAATCTCCTCTACACTTTTGTTATTTGGAACAGCCAATGCTGTAGATGTCTGATGGAGATTTTAGGCAGATAAATAATATTGAAAAGTACAAAAGACGTTAGATCGTATCAAGGCCTTATTTAAGTCAAGCAAGGTTTTGTTTAAATCAGTTGGATTCTGGTTACCTTCACGGACAAGACGTCCAATGGAAAAAAACATGGAAGAGATTTGTCTTAACAGAATAATGGAATTACAGAGTTAGAAGATTCTATGCCAGTGGTGGCGAACCTATGGCACGGGTGCCAGAGGTGGCACTCAGAGCCCTCTCTGTGGGCACGCGTGCCATCACCCCAGTCCTAGGCCTTCAGCTGGGTTTTATAAAACCTTTTCGTTTTAGGCCTCCGCCACCGCATACAAAAAAAAAAAAGGTTCAATCAATCAGTCAATTTCAACTTCTCGCAGAAAAAAAAATCTTACAAAGTTGGAATTGATTGATTGAACTTTCTAGTCCCACCCAGTCTGCAGTTACCACCGTAGCCTTGCCTACCCAATGGGCCACGCCCAGCCAATGGGCCACACCCATCTGGCACCCGACGATGCATAAGTGGGTTTTGGGTTGCAGTTTGGGCACTCGGTCTCTAAAGTGAGTCATCCCTGAGAATTTTACCTCACTCTGCCAAGGCAACGGGCCCTGGCGATGTCATCCAGTGGTGTCAGGGAACAGCCCACAATGTTTTATGGGAATCAAAAGCAGAATAAAAGAATAACAAGAATTGGAAGGGACCTTTGAGTTCTTTTAGTGCAACTCCCTGCTCAAGCAGGTGATCCTAGACAAATGGCTGTCCAGTCTCTTCTTAAAAACCAAGAAAAAACAAAAGAACAGATATTTAGTAATAGCAATGAGCACTTAGACTCATATACCACTTCACAGTGCTTTGCAACCCTCTCTAAGTAATTTATAGAGTCCGCCTATTGCCCCCAAAAATCTGGGTTCTCATTTTAATGACCTCAGAAGGATGGAAGGCTGAGTCGAACTTGAGCTGGTCAGAACTGAACTCCAAACAGTGGCAGAGTGAGCCTGCAATACTGCATTCTCACCACTGCACCACCACAGCTCTATCACAGTTGCCACATTTTACTCACACATCTGTGTGTATGCATAATGAAATATAATATTATTTTTTAAAAAAACAAATGCTGTAGATTTATATCCTTCCTCTAGCACAGGGGTGTCAAACACAAAGCCTGGGGGCCGGATGCGGCCCGTGAAGTGGTTTCATGTGGCCCGCGAAGCCATCCTGGAAACAGTGAGGGAATGGCCCTGCTGTCTTGGCCCTGGCCCAGGCTGGCTGGGAGCCAATGTACAATTTTGTGGTGGCCATCTTGGCACTTGCCCCGGTGGACCATGCCTTGGCACTTGCTCCTGTCCCACCCCCTTCTGCCAGAGACCCTCAGATCTGTCCCACTCCTGCCCAGGCCCCCCATAGGCACCCTTGACGCGAATGATGTAGAGCTGGCCATGCCCACCCAGTAGGCCACACCCACTCCATCCACACCCACCCAGCAGACTGCACCCACTCTGGCCACACACCCCCCCAAGGGCAACCGCAATGCTGATGTGGCCCTCAGTGAAATTGAGTTTGACACCCCTGCTCTAGCATATTGAATTATTGTGATTAGTTGATTAATTTCCTGTTGCTATATATGATGGAATTCTTGCAGACTCTTTGGAAATTTCAGTAAAATAAGCATCAGTCCTTTCACAATGGTGTCGTGAGGAAGCTTAAGATGGCTTAAATAGTGGAGATGGGAATTCTGTTTTCATTTTGTCCCCATAACAAACCTTCTATGACATAACAAGGGCCGAAAGAGAAAGTGAGCTCTGCCCAGTCATATTGTACAGTTTGTGCTGGCCTATGGCCATAATAAATATGTCATTTGATTAGATTGAGTAGCTGAAATGCATTTGTATCCGGATTTCCATAGAACTAGATTTATATCATACTGGCTCTGCTTGAGAATCAATCTAGGAGGGAGGAAAGGAAGGAAGGAAGGAAGGAAGGAAGGAAGGAAGGAAGGAAGGAAGGAAGGAAGGAAGGAAGGAAGGAAGGAAGGAAGAAATTGTAGATAGCACTATTATTAAATAGTGCAGCTAAGAAATTAAAAGACGCTTGCTCCTGGGGAGGAAAGCAATGGCAAATCTAGACAGCATACTGAAAAGCAGAGACATCATCCTGCCAACAAAAGTACATATAGTCAAGGCCATGGTTTTCCCAGTTGCAATGTATGGCTGTGAAATTTGGACCATAAGAAAGGCTGAGCACCAGAGAATGGAGGCCTTTGAACTATGGTGCTGGAGAAGACTCCTGCGAGTCCCCTGGACTGCAAGGTGATCCAACCGGTCAGTCCTAGAGGAAATCAACCCTGACTGCTCTTTAGAAGGCCAGATCCTGAAGTTGAAACTCAAGTACTTTGGCCACCTAATGAGAAGGAAGGACTCACTGGAGAAGAGCCTAATGCTGGGAAAGACTGAGGGCAATAGAAGAAGGGGACGACAGAGAATGAGGTGGATGGATGGAGTCACTGAAGCAGTAGGCGTGAGCTTAAATGGACCCCAGAAGATGGGAGAGGACAGGAAGGCCTGGAGGAACGTTGTCCATGGGGTTGCGATGGGTTGGACACGACTTCGCAACTAACAACAACAATAAATCTTAATACTCCATGTTCTCTGTACGACTTATCACTCTTTTCTAAAATTACCTTAGGCAGGAAGGAGAAAGGAAGCAAATCTCCTTTACTTGAACTTCACTTTAGCAAAAGGGCCAGAACATAACTGTCTACATATTTAAGTGATCGGGCATATCTAACAACTCCCAATACTTTCTTCGATAACAGGAACACTTCATAATTGTGCTTGAGACAAAGCCACAAGTGAGTTATAAATGCCTTTGTTCTGAAAGCAAAATCGATTCTACCCAGTTCAGCAAAAGCTTATTATGTATTCGGCTTATTCTGTAGGGAAGAGAGCAAGTCTAGCCTTTTTCTGATTGTTAAAAATGGAACCTGTAATGTCAGTCAATTGGATTCAAAGGCAGGCATAAACGCAGCTGTGCCTAAGGCAATCCAATCAAATGGCGTCCCATTACAGTGGGCAAAGTTTGATAATCAATTACATCACTGTCAACGAGCTCAGAGATTTCAGTTGGATGATTTAGGGAAATCGTTAATTTTTGCTTGTGAAATTTTGGAATGTGCTCGAAAGATTTTGGAAGGAGGTGTCAACATCCAGCTCAAGAATCCAAATAAAACTACAGGTTCATTCTGCCTCCGAAAATCTTACTGTTTATTGAATTCATTGCATGGTTATGTTGAAGCAAAAAACTCTGAGGTTCCAACACCAATTCACAGACTTAAAACATAATTTTCCCAGCCAAACCCCCAATGCCTTACATAGGCCATATAAACAAGTTCACTTTTTTATGGGAACTGTCTACTTCAAATCCACACCTATTCTGGTGTCCTTGAAAAGGCTTCAGACTCTCACGGTCTTCAGCTGAATTTCTCCATCAAACCTACTTGAAAGTAACACCTCCCTCCCTTAATCTAAAGGCAAGTTGAAATGCAGAGGCACCTAGCTGCCAAAGTTTCATCCTTGACGGATCGGATTGTAGGACCGTGAATCACACTAACCAGGAGCTCTTATAAAAACAATCAGTTGAGACAGAATCACAAACACTCATTCCATGCTCTTTTAAAGGATCAGCCTGGTAGGAATGACTACAATTGGATTATAAGTCCAGCTTGAACCCTAATAGCTTCATGGATATACCCATGTTTCTTGGCAAATAATATGGAATTGGTTTCTCTTCAACTTCTTCTGGGATAGGTTTCCCCAATTTTCTTTGGCAATCTCTGTAGCCATCATCAAAGTATTGACCTGCTTCATGTATCTCTTTGATGTTGGGCCAGATTTATGAGTTGCTGCTATCTCACTGGATGAAAACAATGCTGCTGTTGGACTATAAGTAAGAGGAAGGATGTTCTGGAGAGGAAATGGTTGTGGGGAGGAATCACAATCAACTGCCAACCATAGAGATGGTTTTTTTTTTAAATAAATAAATAAATAAATAAAGTGAATTTTATTCAATGGTAAATCTGTCAGGCATGAAGAATCAGGACACACTCTTAAGTTCCAGTTAAGAAGATTTATTGCTTAAGCCTATACACAAGAATCCAATCAACTTACACTCAGCACTGAATTGGCACTAGAGAACGGTCAATAGAATTAAAAGAGGGCTGGATTTGGAGCATTTGTGGACACATAATGATTCCAGGCCGAGTCCTCTTTTGACTCCTCCTCCAGGCTCTGCTTCTTTTTCTCCTACAAAATCATCTTGAACTGCATTCAGGAGTAGTTTTAATGTGTGAATAATGATGTAGGGGTTTTTAAAACATTTTTAATGCAATAAAACAGGGGTCCCCAACCCCTGGTCTGTGGACCAGTGCCGGTCTGTGGCATGCCAGGAATTGGGCCACACAGACAAGCAAAGTCCTGTCCACAGAAAAACCTTTCTCCATGGAACTGGTCCCTGGTGCCCAAAAGCTTGGGGACCTCTGCAGTAAAAGAAAGAAAAATATGAAAGGAAAAATAGAAAAAAAAGATGAAAGATGAAAAAAAGAAGACAGAATTATGATTTCTATCCTTCTTTCCATTAAATAATTGGCATCTTAATTTGTCTCCTTCCTTTTTAAGTCTTTTTAATCTACAAACCCATAAATTATCCGTTCAGTCTTTTCTTTTTTCAAACACACACACACACACACACACACACACACACACACACACAAACAGACACCATATAAGGCTTCCAATCTTTTAGAAAATATTTTTCCCGACCAAATTGTTCAGCTTTGCCACCTCAGCAAGCCCCATCAATTTATTGTGGGTGTTTTCATTATTTTTTTCCACCTTTGTGCATATGATAATATTGCTGCAGTTACCATATACATGTTTCTTTCCTGTGTTTCTTTTTCAGTTCAGCCCCCATAAAGCCCCAAAGAAATCATTTTTATTTCATTGTAATAATCTTTTGCAATATCTATGGTGTCCTTCTATGAATTTGCCCCCCAAATTTCTTTGCTTTTTCCAACAAATTCATTGTGCAGGATAATGGTATGGTTAGATATAAACACACTGCTTAAATTTTCCAATTTCTGCAAAACTGCTGGCCTGAAAACCTAAACTCTTTCGCAAATATCACAGCCCCATTGTTGAAAGAAAATAACATACATCGTTGAAAGAGAGACATTGGGTTGAGCAACAATTTTGATAAAAGGCAACCAGCTGTTTACTAGAGCAGTGAATTCTGAACCGGTCCAGTGAAGTTCATAAGTTAAGCTCATTCTCCACCTAAAGTCAAAATCTGTTTCTCTGTTGAAAAATGAACTTTGGGCCATTCTGCAAAATCAAAGAAAAGAAAGATGCAAGAGAAAACTATACAAGCACAAATAATGCTCTTTTGGTCATTAAAAAAAAAACCCGCTGGAGACCAAAAAGTACAAAGAACGGCTGCGGGACTTGGGTTTGGCCAGTTTGAAGAAAAGAAGAAATAAGGGAGACATGATAGCAGTGTTCCAATATCAGAGGTTGTTCACCAGCTGCATTCTGCTCTCAAAGAGTCATCACCTCCGATATACCCTACATAAATATGACAAATAAATAAATAAATATAGAATTATGCATATAACCACATATGTTATACGACACAGAGAAACAACTGTCTAGTTCAGGTTATATAGACATGTGCATGGAGAGAAAAAACAAATGTTGTGAGTTTATCAGATGGATGGCCATAGGGAACCAAGATATTACAGAATTGGGTAGTCCTGATAGAAATATTTCAAAACCTCCTCCCAGAGGGGAGCAACAGAAACAGACCATGGTGGGTTTGTGGAGTCTCTAACAATGTTTTGAGCTCTAAGCAGGCTCTAAGGGAGCAGCCACTCCTGGAGAAGACATCCCTCATGTTTGGTACCAGTAGTATGTTCTGGCTCTCTGTACTTGGGCCCAGGATCTAGTCAACAGATTGACAGAGATTGGGCTTTCAGCTACCATGTTTCCCCGAAAATAAGACCGGACCTTAATTTTTTTTTTGCCTACAAAAGAGGCATCAGGTCTTATTTTTGGGGTAGGCCTTACTTCACCTCCAGCACCGACAGCCCCACCCAGCTAGTCCACTTCTTCTGGGGCCAAAGTTCTGTAGCTGTATTCAGGTCTGCATTTTGCAATCAGACCTTTTCAGAAGTCCTAAGCAGCCAAGTACTGAACTATGGATTCAATCCATAACTCTGTCTCCAGCTGCAGAGTTCTTCCAGAACCAAGCTATGGATTGAATCCATAGCTTGGTTCTCAGCTGCAGAGGCCTTTCGGAACGCCCTGTGAAATGCAGAAATGCAGGCCTGGCTGCACAAGAGGCCTCAGAAGAAGAGGTGGGCCGGCAAGGAGAGGCCTGGCTGCAAGGAAAGTGAGTGCAGGCAGCTCCCCACCTCCCCCCTAGCTTGATTTTTAGTTGTGTGCCTCGCCCCAAAACTAGGGCTTATTTTGGAGGTAGGGCTTATATTAGGCCCACCCCCCAAAATCAAGCTAGGGCTTATTGTTGGTGTAGGCCTTACTTTTGGGGAAACACGGTATTATTGCTTAATGTCAGGTTGGGTAATAACAAAGCTCCTGTTATTTGTGATCTTATTAATGAGAGCACAGCAACCTCGCATGTACTAACAAGACCTGGCTAGACCTGGAGAGTGAACATCTCTGAAATGTTCTTGGCCCAGTTTAAGATGTGGAACCAGCCGAGAACCCAGAACAGAGGAGGACCACTAGCAGTTGTCATATGGAAGTCTCTGTTGGTCTTCAGAGATGCTGCTCCACAAGTTGCGAGATTCCGTTGCAGGATTGTAGAGATTATTGCTACTGCAACGGCCTCTTTGCTGCTTAGCAACCTCTAGGAGACCGTCTCAAGATTTGGCAGTTGCATTTCCACAACCTGACAACACCAAGAATATTTTTGTGTAATCCAGGTTACAAACTGGACCTTGCAAAGACTGCTTATAGAAGAAGGTGAGAAGTAAGTAGGAAGGTGGAGGAGATGGGGTGAGGGAGAAAGAGAAAGAAGAGGGAAAGAGGCAAGTTGGTTAGAGGGTGGATGTGGTTTGGGGGGAAATGGGTGAGCAATACCAAAGATGGTGTGTATTAATTTGTTTTATTTTTTATCTGAAGTATTTTTAAGATTGTATTGTATTGCAAAATTGAAAATATTTTTTTTTACAAAAAAAAAAAAGACAGCTTTACTCCAGTCCTGGTAGATGTATATGCGTAACTCTTTATTCCATTCGTAACTTGGAAATTGGCCAAAGTTGACGGGATTCTCACTCTTAAAACATGGTCCTGACTAAGACAAAGTTCAGCCCCTTTAAAATCCATAATGCACTTTCTAGTCAAAGTGAAATATATGCTATCCGACTTTACTTTGGGAATTAAAGGTTATAGTTATAACTTCTTCTTATCCATTTTTGGACTTTGTATTCAGTGAGGAATCCTAGGCTTAAAGTTCAATGATACATTCTTTTTTGAAGTTATAGACATGATGTCAGACTTCTAAATACTGAAGCACAAACTGCTCGGGATTGCAAAGCACGCTTATTGTTAGAAGCCAATGTTTTCAAAAGTAACCAATTATGAAAAGTTGTTGACAGCTGATTTCATATTCTTTGGAATTTATTGTCTTCTTTTAAAAAGGGGGGGGGAGAACTACGCGTTTATGAAAGATGAACAGAGAGGCAATGCCAACTATTTATTTCCCTAAAGGCACAAGGTAATTGTAAATGGCAGTACTACAGATCTGGATGAACAATGGGAATATTATTCGGTAAGTTATTAATAGAAGTATCTTGTTTCTAGCAAAAGAACAGCTCAGATGTTCTCTGTAATTTAATCCTCAGGTGTTTCTGCAGAAATGAAACTATCACACTTTTTGCAGTCCAATAAAATTAATTTTAATTAAGAAAAGTTAACATTTCCCAGAAAATTGTTTGTTTGTTTGTGTGTGTGTGTGTGTGTGTGTGTGTGTGTGTGTGTGTGTGTGTGTTTGTGGCCATATCTATATTTACAAAGCCAGTTTTCCAAATGTTTTTTTTTTCTGAATAGTTTTCTCAATAAATTTATACTTTGTCCAGAAGTATCTCTGAAAAACTCTTTCTTTTTTTATAGTCTTTATAAGAAGATGTCTTACTTAGAGGGGGATCAATCTATTCTCCAAAGCACCTGAAGACGGGACAAGAAGCAACAGGTGGAAACTAATCAAGGAGAGAAGCAACCTAGAACTAAGGAGAAATTTCCTGACCGTTAGAACAATTAACCAGTGGAACAGCCTGCCTCCAGAAGTTGTGAATACTCCAACACTGGAAATTTTTAAGAAGAGATTGGACAGCCATTTGTCTGAAATAGAATAAGGTTTCCTGCCTGAGCAGGGGGTTGGACTAGATGACCTCCAAGATCCCTTCCAACTCTGTTATTCTGTTACTTTCACTTTGATTGAACAATGCATTATGGATTTTAAACTTAAATGTTAAACTTTGCCTCAATGGGGACCACATTTTAAGAATGAGAACCCCATCAGTTTTGGCCAACATCTAGATTACTAGTGGAATAATGAGTACACTTCATAATCAAGACTGGAGAAAGCCCCAAACTAAATTGACAATCTGGATTCCACAGAATGTCCATTTGTTTGTGGAAATGAAACTCGGGGAAAAAAAAAAAACACTGTTATTTAAGTCAAAATATTGCCATGAGGATGCAAAAGAAAGAAACCGTATTTAGAAATTAGCAAATTCACCTTTGTTTAGGAGAGCTGCAGCCATGATTATTAGCTTCAAATGGGCAGATCAAAACCAGGTGCTCCTTTTTAATATACACTATATATTGTGAATAAGTGAAAAGGATTAGGGTTTTTCTTGTCCTGTCACACAGATTTTGTGTGATAGTGATCATGGCTGTGGGGCTCCTCTGTCTTAATTTCAGAAGAACTTTTTCCTGCAGAGGGGAAATTTTAGTTAATTTAAAGAAACATGCACGGACTCAGCCAGAAAAAAACATCCTTCGAAGGGTCAAATAGCAATGGAAATGGATTTAAGTACTCCCCCCCCCTCTCGCACGTATTCATATTTATTGAATTTGGAGAGATGTCAGTCCTTATCCATGCCTCTGTAAGGGGTGATTACTTGTACTAATATTAATTTCCTATCTGAACATCTAATTTACTGTGCAAGCATCTGCATGTTTGTTCAGGAGAAATTATCTTTACATTTAGTTCAGCACCCAGATGAGCAGGAAGAAGATTTCAGCCTTCAGTTCCTTGTGTCCAATATCTATATCCGTCCGTCTGTCCGTCCATCCATCTCTCTCTCATCTCTGATCTATCTGTTTTATATCTCTGTCTACATCTACCTATCTACCTATCTATCTATCTATCTATCATCTATCTATCTATCTATCTATCTATCTATCTATCTATCTATCTATCTATCTATCTATCTATCTATCTATCATCTGTCTGTCTGTCTATCTGTCTGTTTATATCTATCTATCTATCTATCTATCTATCTATCTATCTATCTATCTATCTATCCAGTGCTTTTCTAAAAAAAAAAAAAAAACATGCCGGAACTCACACACATCATACAACCCGCCTTGCCTACCCTACAAGGTTCCATCCAAAAAAGGTGCCGGAACTCCGTTCTGGGCGTTCTATGAGAAAAAAAGCCCTGTAATCTATCTATCTATCTATCTATCTATCTATCTATCTATCTATCTATCTATCTATCTATCTATCTATCTATCTATTTATCTATCTATCTATCTATCTATTTATCTATCTATCTATCATCTATCTATCTATCTATCTATCTATCTATCTATCTATCTATCTCATCTGTCTGTCTATCTGTCTGTCTGTCTGTCTATCTATCTATATCATCTGTCTGTCTGTCTGTCTGTCTGTCTATCTGAATTGCAGGTGTGACAATGCAATGTGCACCTAAATTTATTTTTAATTGGTAAATTAATCGAAGGAAACCATAAACAAAGCAACCAGCACAGTAATAGTCTTACAGAAATCTATGGAGAAACTTCACTTGGAGAAATATGTATGTGTCTAATAACTACAAAAACAATATTGTATATGGTTGAAAAAAGAAACAACAGCAAAATATTAGAGGACTATTCCATGCCGAGGGATGAAAGAGTTTTTTTTTTTTTTTTTTTAGCTTGGAGTAAAGTTTGTAAGAAAAGATAAGAAACGTGCTTAAAAACCATATATGGTGTGGAAAATGCAGAGATGTTTTTCTTCCTCTATCTCAAGGTTAACCCTTGGAGACATCTAGTCACTTAAATGTCAGGAGAGTTAGAGCAAGAATCAGAAAAAAAAAATGTTTCTCCACTTAACAGATAGATCAGCTATGGAATTTGCTGTTATCAAAGACATGGTGTCTGCTAATTTCAGTGGTTTGGAAAACAGATACAATAAATTCGTGTAGGATGAAGGTAGCAGCAATTAAAATAACAGAATAACACAGTTGGAAGGGACGTTGGTGGTCTTCTACTCCAACCCCCTGTTTAAGCAGAAGACCCTGTTACCAATTCAGACAAATGGTTGACCAATTTCGTCTTCAAAACCTCCAGTGATGGAGCACCCACAACTTCTGGAGGCAAGTCATTCCACTGGTAGACTGTCCTCACTGGCATGAAATTTCTCCTTAGTCCCAATTTGGTTCTCTCCTTGATTAGTTTCCATCCATTGCTTCTTGTCCTGCCTTCAGGTGTTTTGGAGAATTATAGGACTTGTTGAATTATGAGCCGAGGTGGCGCAGCAGTTCGAGTGCAGTACTGCAGGCCACTTTAGCTGACTGTGTTCAGCAGGTCAGCGGTTCAAATCTCACCGGCTCAAGGTTGACTCAGCCTTCCATCCTTCCGACGTAGGTAAAATGAGGACCCAGATTGTTGGGGGCAATGTAAATATATATATACATTGCTTACTGGTGTACACCGCTTAGAGAGTGCTTGCACTTAAAGCGGTATATAAGTCTCATAAATAAATAAATAATTCTTCTTCTTCTTCTTCTTCTTCTTCTTCTTCTTCTTCTTCTTCTTCTTCTTCTTCTTCTTCTTCTTCTTCTTCTTCTTCTTCTTCTTCTTCTTCTTCTTCTTCTTCTTCTTCTTCTTCTTCTGCCATATCTGTTATCGGACGTTGGCGATCCTGTTGGTGATCCTGTTTTATCAGCAGCCACCCGAAAAAGTGCTGCTGAGCTTTGTCCAAACCAGTCCCTTAGATTTTGAAGCCACAATGTTCTTCTTCTGCCTGGACCTCATTTGCCTTCAATTTTTCCCTGGAGGATTAAATGGAGTATGCCATATTTTTCTGGGTGTCGCATCACATGTCCGAAATATTCTAATCTTCGTTTTTTAATTGTTTTGATGATTTCCCTTGGCTTTCCCAGGCGGCTTATCACCTCCTCATTTCTGATCTTGTCAGCCCAGCTTATACATAATGGCTGCCTGTAAATCCACATTTCAAATGTTGAATGATTGCTCTAAAAAAAAGCATGTTTTTGATATTACCTGGAAGGATGTAAAGGAAGACTATTCATTTCCCTAATCTTCTTGTATGCATCTAGTTGACCTTGTATGCTCCAAAATAACAGGCAGGAGGATCACTGCTTCTTCTTATGCACCTGCAGAAATTAAGCAGAAATATCTAATCTGACTTTTTGTTACTTTCAAATGAATTTTGGGTGTTCCTCAAGATTTCCCTCGACACGCATTGAACAGGTTATAATTTTATTAAAAGTGCTCTGCATTTTCCTACACAAAAATGCCTCTCCTGCAATCATTTTCATATTTGATTGTGCCCTTTTCATTGTCCTCTTCAACACACATAGGCCATGCTGTGTGGGATGAATTTTATTCTCCAAGGAGCCATGAACTTTGGATTTCTCTATTTTATTTTATTTATGTATTTATTTTTGCTGCAGAAGATGAATAATTCCTGCTGGAATTTTTGTTTCTATTGGCTAGAGCTAAAGACATTTAATTAACAGAACCTGTGAGTAATATGTCTGTGAGAGAATAATATATAAAAAAGGAACATAAAAAAAGCACTGCTGGCAAGTTTCTGACATTTCCGTGCAAATGTCAATTTAATGCAGCCGATGTGTTTAAGTCAGCATGAGTATACTGTTGACTAAGCTAGGTTAAGCAAGTGGCAGAAAGTCTAATCTACTTTACTGGTTCTGTTAGAAAATATTTCAGACCGTGCTCCAGAAATTATGTAGATCTAAATGGGGAGCTTCAGATGCTACCCTCAGGTCATCAGCCTAGGTTTGATCCAGTGGTTGGATTCAGCCAGTTCGCACCAGTTTGGCAGAACCGGTAGCCAATTTTTTGTTGCCCAAGCCAAGAATGGACTTTCAGCAACGGCATCCACAGAGAGGACTGGTTGTTCACATATTTGAATCCCACCACTGGGTGGATGTACAGATTAGCTGAAACCTGGCTCAAAAACAGTAACTGTGAGAGGGATCTTGGAGCTCTAGTGGGGACGATCACTTAAACATGAGCCATGTGTGCAGCAGCAGCCAAAAAAGCTAATACAATCCTTGATTGAATAAACAGAGGCATAGAATCAAAATCACATGAAGTACTACTACCGCTGTATAAAGCCTTAGCAAGACCACACGTGGAATACTGCATCCAGTTTTGGTCACCGCATTACAAAAAAGACGTTGAGACTTTATAAAAAGTGCAAAGATGAGTGACTAAGATTATTAAAGGCCTGGAGACTAAAACATATGAAGAACGGTTGCAAGATTTGGGTTTGGCTAGCCCAGAGAAAAGAAGGAGGGGGGGGGGGACATGACAGCAATATTCCAGTATTTGAGAGGTTGCCACAAGGAAGAGGGGATGAATTTATTTTCCAAAGCAGCAGAGGGAAGGACAAGAAACAATAGTTGGAAACTGATCCAAGAGAGAAGCAACCTGGAATTAAGGAGAATTAAGGAGAATTAAGGAGAAACTTCCTAACAGTGAGGACAATTAACCAGTGGAACAGCTTGCTGTCAGAAGTTGTGGGTGCTTCATTGTTCTGCCCTCTGGTGCTTTGGAGAATAACTTGATGCCCTCTTCTTGGATCTTTCACTTGCTCATATTTCTTGAGAATGGCATGATGACCTAGGGGTGGAGCTCTCACCTTACAACCAAGAGACTGTGAGTTCAATCCTAAGGAGATATTTCTCTCTCTGGGCACAATGAGTAATTGTGTGCTGCGAACTCTACATAGGGGACAGAAAGGGCATCCGGCCAGTAAATGCTCAGCTCTAATCAGCCCCCCCCCCAAAAAAAACCCACTCCAAAACAAGGGATTCCAGAGTCGTTAAAAGAAAAAAAAAACCCAGGGATATTTCTTGATTTAATCTGTGACTCATTCAGTTGCATAGACTCCTGCATTCCATTTAGTGATGAACGGACAATGGGTAAAACCCAACTGTTATCAAAGTCACTAAGCTAAATTAAATAACACTCCAGTTGTCAATGTGCTAATTTGTAAAGCGTAGTGTTTAATAAACACTCTAAAAGAAGAAGAAGAAGAAAAAAGCAATGTTAAGAAAATGTTTGAGATAACATATTTTAAAAAGGTAACCGCAATGGAAGCAATTTCCTGAACAGCAATAGAAATAGGAACATAATGAATGGTTCAAGTACAAAAATGAAGACGGCAGTGACAATTACCACTAAGTGAAAAATGGAGAGAAAGGGAACAAAAGCTTAAAGAGGGCTGTAAAACACTAGGAAGCTGTATATAAGTCTAAGTGCTATTGTAAACTCTGCCCACTGCCAGGAGTTCGATCCTCACCAGCTCAAGGTTGAATCAACCTTCCATCTTTCCATGGTCAGTAAAATGAGGACCCAGATTGTTGGGAGAAAATAGGCTGACTCTGTAAACCGCTTACTGTCTTCTGGAGTCCATTTAAGCTCACGCCTGCTGCTTCAGAGACTCCATCCAGCCACCTCATTCTCTGTTGTCCCCTTCTTCTCTTGCCCTCAATCTTTCCCAGCATTAGGCTGTTCTCCAGTGAGTCCTTCCTTCTCATTAGGTGGCCAAAGTATTTGAGTTTCAACTTCAGGATCTGGCCTTCTAAAGAGCAGTCAGGTTTGATCTCCTCTAGGACTGACCGGTTTGAACGCCTTGCAGTCCAGGGGACTCACAGGAGTCTTCTCCAGCTCCATAGTTCAAAGGCCTCAATTCTTTGGTGCTCAGCCTTTCTTATGGTGATATATATATATAGGTATTGCTATAGATATATAGATATAGATGTTGTTGTTGTTGTTAGTTGTGAAGTCATGTCCATTGCGACCCCATGGACAATGTTCCTTCAGGCCTTCCTGTCCTCTACCATCTTCTGGAGTCCATTTAAGCTCACGCCTCCTGCTTCAGTGACTCCATTCAGCCACCTCATTCTCTGTCATCCCCTTCTTCTATTGCCCTCAATCTTTCCCAGCATTCGGCTCTTCTCCAGTGAGAAGAGTACACACACATAAACATTTGCACACACATCTAAAGAGAGTATAATGAAAGCAGAGGTGGGAGACATATTTACTTATGCCACAGACAGAGACCATTAACAAAGCATTAACTCTGAATAAGCCAGATGTTCTGCTACTAAATAGCTGCATTTAAGAAATCTTAGTATTTACTGAATCTGTGATATATTAAACCTCCCAACACATTCTGATTCAATTATATCAACAATGAAATCAGTCTTCGTAATTTTTTTTTTTCTTTCTCAAGGACACCTTGAAATCGGATTTTATTTTTGGAGCAGTTGGCCACTATGGATTTACAGCCCAAAAAAAGAAAAAAAGAAGAATAAAAAGAACAAAGCAACAATGTGCATGAATCTTAATCTTTTTCTCTGCCATGGAAATCTATTGTTTTCTGGCAATCGCTTAAAATATCAATTGTAACCATGCAATCTTTGTGGCTCCCATTTTTTTGAGGGGGGCAGTCGATCCTTTAATAGCAATAGCAATAGTACTTAGACTTATATACAGCTTCACAGAGTTTTACAGCTCTCTAAGCCAGGGCTTTTCAACGTGGTACGGGTACCACCTGTGGTAATTGGCACCTGGCAGGAGATACGCGACCATCCTAGAAAAGTAGTAGCGGGGGAGGGGAATGAGCTGAACCGGTGGCAGCACCGCACAAGCCTGAGTGAGAGATGGCTGGAGCTGCAGGGCTGTCAGGGCTCAGCGGAAGCGCTAGGATCAGTGCTGGTTTCCAGCTGATCGGTGCTTCTTCGGGGCTGTCAGGGCTCAGTGGAAGCGCCAGGATCAGCACCAGGATCCAGCTGGAGCTCAGCACTGATCTTGGTGCTTCTGCTGAGCCCAGAAGAAGCGCCGATCAGCTGGAATGTTACAGCATCTCCAGGGTCTTGTGATTTACATTCAGATGCTTGGCAACTGATTCATATTTATGACGGTCACAGAGTCCCAGGGTCATGTGAAATGACCAAAACCTGCTGCAACCACCCAGCAGACAGGGGGAATAAAAGCCAAACATCCCCCACCCCACCCCCACTGCCAATCCTCAACAGAAATGCTCACAACAATGAAAACCTCGGACAGGAGGAAGAGCGTCACTGGGTGGGCAGGCAGGTGTCTTGCTCGGCTGTGGCTCGGGGGGCACTTTTTTCAGTACCATTGTAACTTTGGACAGTCACTAGGTGAATTGTTGTAAGTCGAGGACTACCTGTATTTTATCACTTTTTTCCTTTTTCTTTTGTCGTCAAGTTTTTGACACCTTTCTAGGCGACTGGTGGTACTCGGATGTTGCCATATCCTAAAAGTTGTACATTGGGTGAAAAGTTTGAAAAGCCCTGCAGTAGAGAACAGGCAAACCTGGAGGAAAATTCTCCATGGGGTCGTGATGGGTTGGTCATGACTTTGCAACTAACAACAACACATATAGACCCGCAGAGAGACAGAGGAGAGACATTCCATTAGTTTCGACAAAATGAATTGTCTGATGAATTAGATTAATGCAATGGAGAGGCAGCTCAGTCCACTGGTTCAGGAATGAGTCTAGAAACCAGGAGACATGAATTCTAGTCCTGCTTTAGCCATGAAAGCTGGCTGAGCGACTTTTATGGTGTTTTGGCCTGGGCAACAAGCCAATTGATCGATTCTGTCACACAACCAATTGATCAACACTCGGTAGATAGAAAAATAAGAGCAGACCCTGTATTAGCAGGAAAAACGCTAGGATGGGGGGAAATATGATTAAATTTCTCATTTTTAAGATCTAAGCCAAGTATTTCAATGAGCATTAGCATCAGCTAGTACTCAGACCATGGCATAATTCACTTCCAGTTTATGCTTTGTTTTAATTGATTTGTTTTGAAAAATAATGGAAAATTATGAGACATTTGTTTCTTTTGGGGGAAGGATAACTTTTGATTGGCAGAATTGACTTCTTCGTTTTATAAAGGAGCTGTGGCGGGCAAGTGGTTGGAATGCGGTACTGCAGGCTATTTCTGCCGACTGTCGGCTGCCAGCAGTTTGATTCTCACCGGCTCAAGGTTGACTCAGCCTTCCATCCTTCTGTGGTCGGTAAAATGAGGACCCAGATTGTTGGGTGGCCATAGGCTGACTCTGTAAACTGCTTAGAGAGGGCTGTAGAGCCCTGTGAAGTGGCATATAAGTCTAAGTGCTATTGCTATAAAAGAGTCTCATTCTAAATTGTAGAAATAATTCCTGGATGTGATTTATTTATTTTTTCTTTTTAATATATTCTGCGGATAGGATGTGTCTGTCAGCCTGCTGCAACTGTTTCACACCTTCCTTGCTTTCTTCCTGTGAAATGAATGTGAAGTGCTACGTACAGGGGCTTCTAAACTCATCATACAGTGAGAAAGTGTGTCCTGTTGGAATTTCTCTGTTTATCTATATGCTACAGGAAGCTCTCAACTTTGACATTCGACAATTACTCCGTAAACACATGTGGACGTATTAAAAGAGTGGCTTCACAGGCGTGCAGATGAGTTTCCAGTTTCTAATATCAAGCTGAAAGAGACTAAACCTCTGTCAAATGAAATGAACTTCCTCAAAATCAGTTCCAAACAAACTAGGATCTGATGTCTGAACGCTTTCAGAAATTCAGATCCTGCATTTGGGACATCAGTGCTGCATTCTAACCTCTGTGCTACCCTGGCCCTCTCAAGAGGAGTGGCATAAATTTAATAAATAAATCAATAAACTATTTTCACAAATTCCATCTAAATCTCAAAACAACAAAATAATCAAGAATGTAAAGGATGTTACCTACCAATCTTCTGGATCTATGTCTCTGATCCTGAACAGTCGGTATTCCTTCATAATTCTTCTTCTGCTCCAGAGGATTTTATAACATTTCATTTTTCCCCCCAATATGCTGATCAGTGGGAGGGAAGACTGTCAGTCTGTTCTTTTTCCACTTTAACAAACAACGGTACACTCTTCTCTTGTCAGCATTGTTATTGTTGTTGTTGTTCAAGGTGTCCCTGATGACATTGCCTTCATCTCATCCCCCTAGCTGACAAGTTGAGACAGATTTAAGTCACTCCTTAGCTGTGCCGGCGTTATGGAATCTCCCCCCATTAGGACATGATCCAAGGTCAGCCTCGAGGCATGTCAAATCTGTTGATCTGTGTCTTCCATTAGCTTGCAAGGAAGTTAGGGGACAAAAATTGTCAGGGAGCAGAAGAAATAAAGGCAGAGCAAGGATGAGCAATCAGGACAGCAACTGTTTTCAAGGATGGGTGGATCATACTTCAGTCCACATTGAAAAATGTGATAGAAGAAGAAGAAGAAGAAGAAGAAGAAGAAGAAGAAGAAGAAGAAGAAGAAGAAGAAGAAGAAGAAGAAGAAGGAGGAGGAGGAGGAGGAGGAGGAGGAGGAGGAGGAGGAGGAGGAGGAGGAGGAGGAGGAGGAGGAGGAGGAGGAGGAGGAGGAGGAGGAGGAGGAGGAGAAGAAGAAGAAGAAGAAGAAGAAGAAGAAGAAGAAGAAGAAGAAGAAGAAGAAGAAGAAGAAGAAGAAGAAGAAGAAGAAGAAGAAGAAGAAGAAGAAGAAGAAGGTCAGAGCCTTAGCGTTCTCTGAGCTTGGAGTTCATCTAGTCCAACCCCCTGCTCAGGCAGGAAACCCTATACCATTTCAGACAAATGGTTGTCCAGTCTCTTCTTAAAAACTTCCAGTGTTGGAGCATTAACCGCTTCTGGAGGCAGGTTGTTCCACTGGTTAATTGTTCCCACTATCAGGAAGTTTCTGCTTAGTTCTAGGTTGCTTCTCTCTTTGCTTAGTTTCTATCCGTTGCTTCTTGTCCTGTCTTCGGGTGCTTTGGAGAATAGCTTGATTCCCTCTTCTATGTGGCAGCCCCTGAGATACTGGAAGACTGCTATCATGTCCCCCCTCGTCCTTCTCTTCATTAAACTAGACATACACAATTCCAACAACCGTTCCTTATATGTTTTAGCCTCCAGTCCCCTGATCATTTTTGTTGCTCTTCTCTGTACTCTTTCTAGAGTCTCAACATCTTTTTTACATCGTGGTGACCAAAACTGGATGCAGTATTCCAAGTGTGGCCTTATCAAAGCCTTGTAAAGTGGTATTAACACTTCACGTGATCATGATTCTTGATTGACTTAGAAAGTCTGTTTTGGTGTAAATCAAAATTAGATTCCCCCCCCCCCCAAATAATGGTGCACTGAGCATTGGTTTGGATCTTATAGTTAGTTTGTTAGTTAGTTTAGTTTATTGATTAGCCCATAGGTCATATCAAAATATAGAATTCCAAGCATATAATATTAATAAAATCCTGTAAAACAATTTAAAATGAAATTGGGGTAAAATACAATAATTTAACATGCAGACAAGTAAAATAAGATAAAATTATATTATGGTGTCACCCCTACAATCTACCCCAATCAATCCCACATATGCTGATCTTATCCGAACCATTTGCTCAAGTACTGTGCTGTGTTAAGTGTTATTTTCAGATTCTGGCCACACATAAGATATGTTGTTTTAATATGAGGTTCCCAATGGGTCATTCGTTTAATGTATGAACCAAGGTACCTACAGTACAAACAACAATCAAATGGTATGTGAGCCAATTCTTCTATCTCTACCGCTCCGCAAATGCAGATACGTTGTACATCATATGGTATACAATATCTTGTCTAGATTTTAAGTTTCCATCAAAATTTTGAATATCTTTATATGTCCATATTTTATCGAGACTGACTAGATTTGGATATCTACAAATGCTTCCATTGTTGAGAGCCATCCTGGAATTTTCAAATAGATCTTACATTTTATTTTTTTCCCATGTTAATAATAGTGCATTTCTAATATAGTTCAAAGAGCTAAAGGAAATGGAGGTTTTGGCTTGCCAGAATGGGTTTTATATTATCAAGCATCAGTGCTAACATGGGTAAAAGAATGGATAACTCTTAGAAATAAAAGATTGCTGTACTTGGAGGAACATGACCTACAACCTGGTTGGCATGCTTTTTTATGGCATGGAAAAAATAAAATACATAAATACATCATATGGTATACAATGGAATCTCCCCTATCTAGCCATTGTATCAAGTTGTTCGAATCTCGCTCACGTAACTATCTCCCTAAGATGTTTTGGCAATTGTAACTTTTGATCTTATGGTTAATTTATCCTTGGAGTGATTTTCACATTTAATTCTTTCAGAAAGCAATTTCAACATTAAGTCATCGACCCTTAACTACAACATGTTCTGCAACACATGCCCAATTTTATAGACCAGTGAGCATAACTGTTGAGTTCTTTCATTCGCATCATTCAGTAGAACTGAGTGAAAACATGAGTTGATGAATTTCACAATATCGTCAGTATTGCACCCAGACCTTGGAGACTTCAAAGAAGAAATTCAAAGGCACAAGACTGTGTTTTGAAGGCTCATACTGCCCTTGAATGATAGGCCCTCAAGAATACGCTTAGAAAAGTCATCATGTCAAGAACGACAGGGAAATGAATAATCCCGGTATGCATTTATCACAGTTAAAGAAACTATTCAAAAAACCTTGAACAGCAAGACCACAGTATTGATAACCATTTATCACAGATCACATGCTCTTATATTTTCCATTGGACATCCAGTCATCTTGGTTCAATGTGGTGGTCTCCCATGGAGAATGAGACACGCAGGCAGGTATCTCGGGATGAGAGCCCAGAGCTGACTCCAGCACCCTCTTTTATTGTTACTAAGGTTTCTACATCACACAGCATAATCAAAAGACGTATATAGGGGTGGTTACAATGTATCAAATAACAGACACTCTCCAGATGCAAGGCTACTGCAGGTGTTCTTATCAAAGTCTGTCCAAAATGCTGATGTATGCATCCTGTGTTTGGAGCAGTCCACCTGTTATCTCAAGAACCTTGTGGGAGATGTCCATGGGCAGATGCAATTAATCCCACATCTCCTCCTTTTCTGTTTTTTCTTTAATGTTACTCACTTCCAGTTCCAGAAGGGATCTTGATTCACTGATTAAGGCGTCCTTCCTAGTGGAGGGCGTAACATTTTTGCACATTTGCAGGAGGGAGGGAATACATTGAATGCAACAACATAGCAATACAAATAATATCAAAATGGTTACTATAATAGAAATCAAAGATCGTAGCCAGGATCCATCCAGTAGCCAGGACCAAAGGGCACCCCAGATATCCACGGTGCCTGATCCATCACTGCGTAAGGGATTATTTTGGAGCAAAGATTCCATTTTCCTAGCTGTAGCAGAAATATTAGGTTGAAAATCATGTATATACATACAACAATGAGAATGAATTAAAGCACATACACCGCCTTTTGCTGCTAAAATAATATCTAAAGCATACCGATTTTGCAAAACTACTTCCCTTATTTCCCCCATTTCTTGATTAATCATTTTAATGCTGTTAATTGTTTCATTAAACATATAAACAGTCCAATTGTTAAGCAAATGAAGGTCTCTATAGTTCATGGCAACTCCTAGATTGGGTAGAATCCCTCTGCTGATTTGAGTCTCTAAACTACCACCCAATGTTAGGGGTGGATCTGAGGAACCAGTATCACGTTTGTTCCGCAGGCGTCCATCAGGGAGATGAGGCAAAGCATATACAGCAGGAGTCAGAAGGCCCAGTGTACAGGTGCCTTTCCAATCCTTAGGCACCTGGCGATAGGCTCTACGGCCACATAGTAGCCACATATCGGGTAACTCATAATAACCCTGGTGAGACTCATTAGCAAATGTTATTATGGATTCCATGTCAAGGCAAGCCATGTAGGTACTGATGTTTGTCCATTGATTGCTTTGATAAGTGTCATTTACCTTAGTAAGGTTGCTTTTGATGGATTTACATTTCTTTGCTGAATTCCATATAATAACTTGTTGACAATTACTATAAGTTCCCAAATAAATGGCAGTACGGAATAGTCCTGTGCTATAAAAACAAAATCTGGCAGGTTCCATTATACGAGCACCCACAGCATATGTCATATTCAATGTCTCTGTAGTTATGCTCCACAGCTGCTTCCATCCTGTTTCATTGAACGGGATGGCATGGAAAATAAGGCCACCACGACTGTCACCAGGAATTTGCATGCAGATCCAACAGTTCGTGACATTAAGTGTAAGAGCAGTGCGCCTGGCATCCCGTACAAAAGCATTAAAAGCCCACAGTCCCTGATCCTCATATGCCTGGCTGAGGTGGTGTACGTTGAGCCATATAAGGACGAACACAACGAGCTGGAGTCCAAATGATCTCGCCATGGTCGTCTATTGCAGCATAGCCTCGACCCCAAGTAATGAGGGAGGCAGGCCCTTTCCAGGTGGGATCAGGCAAACGTGAAGAATCTGTGGGAGAAGCAGAAAAATGCCTGCTTGCGGCAGTTGAGCCAGGGGTGCCAGAAACATTCAAAAAGTTTAAGGTAAAAAGTACAAGATTAAGAGTGTTTTGTACCCCAGGCAAGCCGGGGGTATTTTCCCCTTTCTTTTTTGCATGCATGTCTAGAGCCCTTTTTACGGTCTGATTGGCTCGCTCCACGATCGCTTGACCAGTGGAGTTATATGGAATGCCATTGATTAAAAAAGGCATCACCAGTTTTTGGGGAGTAATTTGCTTTGTTAGTGCCAATAAATCAAAGGAAGAATTGCCAGAGTGAGGTGCATATGCAGCCTCTAGAATGGGTGGTGCTGGACATGGTAATAAGACCAAGCGTGCCACCGTATCCCCCTGGTTCATTGTGACAGGGAGATTGGTATAAAATTGGACTTTTAGGGTGTCTTTATATGTGGGATCTATCAAACCTGGAAGCACAAACACTCCTTGTTCCCGAGCAACAGGTGTGGGAAGGATTATTGCCTCCGTTTCCGGAGGCAAGGGTCCAGAATAAAGAGTTTCAGCAACCGTGAGTAGGTTAGAAAAAGTAACAGAAAGAGCAGAAGCCAATTTTAAATCAATGCCAGAAAAACATTGCGAAGCAGAAGAAGTAAGATTTGAAAAGGATGCAGCCTTTGGAGAGGGGTTAGCTGCAGACCCCTTTGTTAGTTTAACAGGGAACAACTCTGTCTCGGATAGTTTAGAAACGCTTAAATCACCATTGTTTAAAGCCTTTTGAAATGCACCACGGATGATTCCAGGCTGGGAGAGAGGAGGCAACGTGGCAGGAACAGGAGAGGCTGTAGAATTTGCAATGGCAGAGGGAGGGTTAAAACCTGCTCCAGGGGGCAAGGGAGTGGCCAACATAACAGACGGATTTTTATACGGTGGAGGATCTAATAAAGGCTGATGAGGCAATTCAGCATAGGTTTGAATCAGAGTATAGGCAATTTTCCAAAGGCACAAAATCTCTGGGGGGGCTCTCGGAGACTGGTGGAGAATAGTACCAATTTTCCTCCATGTATCTACTTTTAAAGATCCAGACTCCGGATAGGATGAGCAGTTAGCCCATACGTAAGCAAGCAATTTAACAGCCTCAGATTTAGAAAGGTGACGGGTTAATTTCTGTTCCTGATCAGTAAGATATTTTTTCCTGCCAAGTAGCCTCAGCTCTTCCACATGCTGCTTTTGAGCGTGAGACATTCCACCCCCCATACTTACGAAGAGGAGTCAGTTGCCAGCAACTTCGTCGGGTGCACCAAGCCTATTCCAGGCGATAAGTAAAGGGTTGGCAGGGACGTATCCTTCAGTGGATCACGTCGGGGTCACCAGATGTGGTGGTCTCCCATGGAGAATGAGACACGCAGGCAGGTATCTCGGGATGAGAGCCCAGAGCTGACTCCAGCACCCTCTTTTATTGTTACTAAGGTTTCTACATCACACAGCATAATCAAAAGACGTATATAGGGGTGGTTACAATGTATCAAATAACAGACACTCTCCAGATGCAAGGCTACTGCAGGTGTTCTTATCAAAGTCTGTCCAAAATGCTGATGTATGCATCCTGTGTTTGGAGCAGTCCACCTGTTATCTCAAGAACCTTGTGGGAGATGTCCATGGGCAGATGCAATTAATCCCACAGTTCAATTTTTCCATTTTTGTCTAAAAAAAATAGTAACCACATTAAGAGACTTGTGAGATGGCTGTATTGTGCAATTGTTTATTCATGTTTGTTTGTTTTTTAACCTCTGGCTGGCTTAAGAGATATGTGTGCTTTCTCTGACAGTAATTAATAGCAGAAAATTGATCCTCTTGGGGGCAAAACTATACTGAATTTGTTGAGCTGAGGTGGCGCAGCAGTTAGAGTGCAGTACTGCAGGCCACTTTAGCTGACTGTGTTCAGCAGGTCAGCGGTTCAAATCTCACCGGCTCAAGGTTGACTCAGCCTTCCATCCTTTCGAGGTAGGTAAAATGAGCTAAGTCATATTAGTGTTTATAAACTCTCTCTTTTGTTTTATTAAACCAACAGACTTTTCTCCATCAGTGCTAAAAAGCAACTGGTTACCAATAGAATAACAGACATGGAGTTCCAGCCAGTGGTGGGATTCAACCGGTTTGCACCAGTTCGGCAGAACTGGTAGCTAATTTTTTTGTTGCCTAGGCCCAGAGTGGACTTCCAGAAGCAGCATCCACACAAAGAACCGGATGTTCACATATTTGAATCCCACCACTGGTTCCAGCTAGAAGTGAATGGGATACCTCTCCACAGCGGAAATCAAATTAAATAGGGTATGTGGGAACCAACAATATATCTGAAAGACCTGACTTTTCCTAAGAGTGAAAAGGTAAGTTTTCTCTGTCAGTTGTGTCCATCTATAAGGCATGGTGCTCATCTCTGTTTCCCTGGCTAAAGGTGCCAGCATTGTCCAAAGACAATTTCCGTGGTCATGTGGCCACAAGGACTATATGCCAAAGGTGCATGGAGTACTGTTATCTGTCAACACTGCTAACATCAGATGTTCTTGCTTTGACAACAGATAGAGATGCAGCCATTTTCCTTTACTTTATGTTTTACTCTTAGAGTTAGAATTAGAAGATACTGGGGGGGTGGAGGAATGTACATGGGAGTTTAGTTAGACATAACAATACTGTATGAGGGTGAGAACCAAGTTTTTTTTTTTTAAATAAGAGATGTTGAAGAACTGGGCGGGAAAGCCAACATTTCAAACTAATTGGAGAATGTGATTTATGACTGTTAACCAGAGGAGGGAATTGTGCTTTGATACTATGTGCTTAGGGGAGGAGAATTGAGATTTTGGCTTGGCCTATATACATGCCGATGTTATGCTACTCAAATAAAGATTCTTTAAGGTAAACAATGCCTCAAAGTTCTTTGAAGAGTTTCATCTGTTGGAACCATGACATTATCTTCCCACCGAAGTGGTATCTATTTATCTACTTACATTTGCATGCACTCAAACTGCTAAGTCAGGGGTAGGCAACCTTGGCTCTTTTATGACTTGACTTGGCAAACAGTGAAATCTCATCTTAAATACATCTTTGCCCTGTGTACAGTTGACACAAGATGCGTTATAGTTATCTCTGAACACAACTTTTTTATTCATGCTACAGTATCTCTCTATCCAGAACATTTGTTCATTTCAAACATTTGTTCATTTGTTCATTTGTCTATTTCATTGAAAGGGTGAAAAATCTTGTCACATAATTCTTGGTTAGGACATCAATAAAGTCAGATGCAGGAGTTCAAATGAAGGTAACAAAATGAGGCTGTTACTAGATTCACATCCTCAGTAGTGTTTTTCCCCACAGACTCTGATCTTGTGCACATTGCTGAAGTCTGTATAATTCCATCCAAAAATGTAGAGATCAGAGAGGCAAAGTCATGGCAGAGAGACAGCAAAATTGTAAATATTAAGATTACATGAGAATCACACCTGGAAACAAGCCAATTCAGACACTTGGAAGCAGAAATGTATCTGAATATACTGTAATTATATTGATTATGATTTAACTTAATCGCTTCAGTTTACTATGCATATTTCCCAGCTAATAATATTTAGTGAAAAGGCTGAAAGAAATACATGATAATTTACAGAAAATTGGAAAGCACTCATTCCTTGTTACTAGAAGTCAACTTAAATATTTCTGTTTCCATTTTATTCCTATCAAAACAGCTGAAAAAGAAGTTTAAATCTTATTTTAAATTAAACCTTGGGGTTTTTTTTTCTACTGCTAAATTTATATTCCACTTCCTGTGGGTTCCTGTGCAGATCTTTAAGTTAATAATTCAAGTCTGTAGCAAGATACCAAGTTCTATCCTGTTGCAAGAATGATAGGAATCTTTGGATCTGAATATAATAATCTGAATGTGGTTAGTTTCAGCTGTGAATGGACCTCTATGCCTCATGTTTTGTCTTTAACTATTTTTTTGTCTACATTGCTGTATGTTTTAAAAAATGCAGACCAGATTTTTAGGAGATACAGGGAATTGCAAGGAGAAACTGGGATTAAAAGTGAGTTTCTCCTCAGTTGTCCCAAAGGTGCTTTTTCATAGGCAACTGGACTTTCTTTCTTTGTCTTTGAAGACGTTTTGCTTCTTCACTTCTGACTGGATGGTGGGGAATGGAAGGATTTATCTCCTTGCAGACAGCTGGTCATTTGCCTCCTTTTAGTGACTTTCATGTAAATTGTAAGCTACACCATTGCAGGACAAGAAGCAACCGATGGAAACTTATGAAGGAGAGAAGCAACCTAGAACTAAGGAGAAACTTCTGACAGTTAGAACAATTAACCAGTGGAACAACCTGCCTCTAGAAGTTGTGGATGCTCCATCACTGAAGGTTTTTAAGAAGAGATTGGACAACCATTTGTCTGAAATGGTATAGAGTTTCCTGCCTGAGTAGGGGGATGGACTAGATGACTTCTAAGGCCCCTTCCAATTCTGTTATTCTGTTGTTATATCTTATATCGTTCAGAAACTCTGGAGGTCTTGTAGCAAAACATTTTATGTTTCTATGGAAATATGGAAATATATGTAAAACCACATCAGTGAGTTTGGGTTGGGTTTTCTTTTCTTTCTTTCTTTCTTTCTTTCTTTCTTTCTTTCTTTCTTTCTTTCTTTCTTTCTTTCTTTCTTTCTTTCTTTCTTTCCTTCTTCTTCTTCTTCTTCTTCTTCTTCTTCTTCTTCTTCTTCTTCTTCTTCAATGTGACATTTATGATTTTTCTACCATTAAAAGATTACCTATGCAAAAGTGAAAATATGTGTATAATAATGTATAATAATATGAATTATTCTTAGTAAGAAGTAGAGTAAGAAGGAAGAAAAATGTAAATAAGAAACAACGGGGCAATAAGGACAAATATTCTAAAGAAGAAATGTAAATAATAGAAGATTACTGTTACATAATCGCTGTTAAAAAAGGGGAGGAGTACATACTGTGTATGTATGTGTGTTATGTTTTGTTTTGTTGGTTTAAAAATAAAAAAATATATTTAAAAAAAGATTACCTATGGAAAAACCCAGAATTGTAGGTTATTAAAACATAAAATAAATTCAACCTTCCTTCCTTTCACCTGCCCTCCCTCCCAACTTTCCTTCTTTCCTTCCTTCCTTCCTTCCTTCCTTCCTTCCTTCCTCCCTCCCTCCCTCCCTCCCTTCCTTCCTTCCTTCCTTCTTCCCTCCCTCCCTTCCTCCCTCCCTCTTTCCCTTTCTCCCAGTCCTTCCTTCCTTCTTCCCTCCCTCCCTCCTTTCCTTTCTCCCATTGTTCCTTCCTTCCTCCCTCCCTCCCTCCTTTCCTTCCTTCCTTCCTTCCTTCCCTCCTTCCTTCTTCCCTCCCTCCCTTTCTCCCATTGTTCGTTCGTTCCTTCATTTCTTCCTTCCCTCCCTCCCTCCCTCCCTCCTTCCTCCTTCCCTGCATTTCTGACTTTCTGATTGAAGAGAGACAAGCTGACAGCCTGAAGAATTTTTTCTGGCTTTTGCAGCCCATTCTTGCAAATATCTAAGAACACCAAACAATCTGTTCCAAAAGGAACTTCAGAAGCTGTTTTTTCTCTTTTCTGGTTTGTTACCCAAGCATAGAGAACACAGTAAAAACAAAAAGAAAAAAAAGTTTTATTTTCAATTGCTTCCTGTGACAATGAATTAGACAGTCCTGTGGATAGGCTGCTATCATGAGGCACTAAGTGTGGGATTTTGAGCTTTGCTCTTATACAAAGCTACTACTTTGTGGTTTAGTGGAGTCCCCAGGTGCCATTGCTGACATGGACTTGCCTGTGGCTATACATTTTGTATTCATAGAATCCGACACACAGAAACAGTCAGGCAGTCTAAATCAGCTGAAGTTCTGAATGACAAAGGGCAGCTGCAATGAACTGAAAGTTGACTTATGAGTAAAAAAAAAATGAAATAATATGTATCTGAGCTTGGAGGAAAATCATATGTATCTGAGCTTGGAGGAAAATCATCAGGTGTGTGTGTGTGTGTGCGTGCGTGTGTGTGTGTACACACATACACTCTAGTCCAGTGCCTTAACCATTACACCAAACTGACTCTCAGTATATAATATGGAACATTTGAGCAAAGTAGACAAGTTGTAGTAAGATAAGATTTGGCCCTTACACCCATGAGAACTCAGACAGTTTGAGATGACCTCATCCTGCTGCATGTACTTGGGAACAGAAGACATGATATTAAGGACAACAAGTAGTCCTTGATGGACCTACATCTATGTGTCTACATCTGCATCTACATCTACACGGCGGAAATTAAGCAGTAGGGTACCCCAAGGTTCAGTTTTAGGCCTAGTACTCTTCAATATCTTTATAAATGATTTTGATGAGGGAATAGAAGGGGAAGTCATCAAATCTGCAGATGACACTAAGTTGGCAGGAAAAGCTAACTGCCTAGATGACAAGCTCAGGATCCAGATGTATTTTGACAGACTTGAACACTGGGCCCTATCCAAAAAAATAAAATTCAATGTAGATAAAAAGGAGGCA
Source organism: Crotalus adamanteus (assembly GCA_039797435.1). Taxonomy (NCBI): domain Eukaryota; kingdom Metazoa; phylum Chordata; class Lepidosauria; order Squamata; family Viperidae; genus Crotalus; species Crotalus adamanteus. The sequence continues at coordinate 79,830,469 of CM077924.1, forward strand.
AGCCGTCCCACTGGTTAATTGTTCTAACTGTCAGTAATTTTCTCCTTGTTTCTAGGTTGGATCCCTCCTTCCTAAGTTTCCATCGGTTGCTTCTTATCCTGCAATGGTGTAGCTTGCAACTTACATGGAGGTCCCCAAAAGGAATAGATTTGTTTTAACATTTTTCAGTTCCTCAGAATGGGGGGGGGGAGTAAACAGCATAGAATATGATCTTGTGCTCTCCTCATAAGCCCCCAAAAACTCAATATGCTGTTTCTCTATGAAGGTCTGTTTGTTTATTATTCTTTTCATTTGTATGTTTTGAGGCAGTACGTGAAGAGATCCTTATTTGAGGTTTAATTTAAAACAAGGGAAAGCAGAGATGAGATGTTTCCTCTGTGTAAGCAGATACAGGATGCAGTCAGACAGAACTACAAGGCTGTGTAAACTTAGGTTTCCCTTTTATTTTATTTTTTTGCGTTTTACTCCTGCAATTTTATTAGCCAGAAAAGAAAACTAGGTTAAATAGGAGACCCCCAGAGGTTTTTTTTTTTTTTTGCCTTAAAATTCATCAAGTTAGGCCCTAGTACATTGATTTCTTTTCTTTCTTTCTTTTTTTTTAAAAAAGAACTTATTTGATCCTCATAGAATTGCTCTTAAAATTCTTTTACAGGGTCTCTCATAATTTTCACTGATTTTTTTTTTTTTTTAGAGTAGGAGGTGGGCTCTCCAGAAAAAAATGATGGTTGAAAGATTACTAGAATACCTTTCAGACTTATGGTGAAATGTTGAAGACCTCTAAAATTGAGGTTCTTCTTCAGATGACACAAGGGAGGAATTACACAGAGGGCCAAAAATATTTCTTTAAGAATAGAAGCATTTGTCTTGGATATAAGGGAATTTAATTAGAGGAGTTCGTTTTTCTAAGCACTCATTTACTCAATGAGTCTAAGCTATTATTAACTTCCGTTTTGATACCATTCGACTAACAGCTTCAGGGTGACAAATTCTGCTACACTTCCTATCCAATTATGATTTCTGAGAACAATGTGAAACCATTAACAGACCTGGGAAATATGCTGCACCTTGATTCCCCCCCCCCAAACAGGCAGTCATTACAGCAACAAGGTAGTTATTAATGAAACTAAAATAGTGTTGAGAATTGGACTTAAAAAAAAAACACCACTCTGAACCGCAAAGATATTGGCTCTGGATGCTTCCTTTTTACGAAATATTAAATACTCCGAAACCGATGGATGAATCTGTTTAAAATTTCATCAGGCTTCTTACCGTAGTTGGCAAAACCTCTAATAGATATGGAGGGAGAGACAGAGAGGGAGATATAAAGTATGCCGCTGAGCAGTGAGGGTGATTCAACCTGCCTGAAACTATACTGCGAAAATATATCTGAGGTAAGTAAACATATTTCCATGTTGCGGTACTAGGGTATTTTCTGGGCATTCTCCATTTTGCCAAGTTTCTCTAGACTTGCAGTAAAATTCATGCGATCTAACATTTGCAGTAGCTTAAAACAGAGAAAGTTTTTAAAATGTTAATAGTATAAGTACTAGGAAGAATTGAATGCATCTAAAGATTAGTACGGATTAGTCATTACTCTGTCTTAATCTGAAGAAGCAAAAAGGTGCTTCAGGACCAAGGCAAAATCTGCCTGCTTCCTTGTTGCTAAAGTTGCATTAAAATTAGCTGTATTGAAGTTCATTTTTAAGTCAACAATGTAGGACATAAACTGCAATCTGGTTGATGTAAGGAAAGTAATGTTGGCTTTTGGTTTCTTCAAAGAATCCCTCAGTGTCCTCTGCCATCTTCTCTCTTTCCATTCGTCAGGTTCATTTGTGCTGCTGTTGTTAAGTTGCTATCAACAACAACAACAAGGGATTTTCAGATTTCATTTCATTTCATTTTTCCAGTTATTCAACCTATACTTTGAATATATACTAAGGAAAGCTGGATTGGAAAATGAGTGTGGTTTTAAAATTAAAGAAGAGACATCAATCATTGTGCTGTGCTGTTGACACTATTTTGAGAGCTGAAGACTATCAATGATCTGCAAACTCTAGTAATGAAAGTGAAAGAGCACAGCGGGGAAAAAAATAGAACTATGATTAAATATAAAGAAGACAAGCAAATGTCAACAGATACAGCAAGTAGCCTTGGAATTGAAGATATTAAAGTGGTAGATTGCTTCTGCGTTTTAGGATCAACTATCCAAAAAAAAAAAAAAAAATCAGCAATCAAGAAACAGACTTCAGACTAGCACTTGGTAGGGCAGCAATGAAAGATATTTATTAATTTATATTTCCTATTTCTTACCTGCCCATCATATTCAGATGCAGGAAGTGTCTCTACTTAAAAACTGTAGAGATGATGACTTTCCTTGTGACCTTTTGGGGAAGTGAGAGTTGGGTTTTGAAGAAATAGGATAAAAAGAGTATTAACGCTCTTGAACATTGACTGATGTTGAAGAAAACTCTTGAAAATAACCACACAGAGCCAAGAAAGCAAACCAATGGATCATAAAACAATTATCTCTAGAGAGGCATTAATGACCAGATTCAAATAATTATATTTTGGGCCTATTACGTGGAGGCTTAGCTCCAATGAGAAGCTGACAAATCTAGACTGAAACAAGAGGATGACTACCAATGAGTTATGTGGAATCAGTTACAGAAGAAATTGTACGCTGTAGGAAACATGAAATGCCATGCTGGAGACAGATAATCCTAGAGAAATAGGATTAAAACAAGGATAGGATTGCATTAAAACAAGCTTGGGGAACAAACCACAGCCAAAACCTGCCCCCATTGCTTCTTTCATCTTTCTCCCTCCTTATGAAAATAGATAAGGATTTATCAACAGAAGAGCAGGTGCACTTTTATGAACAATGTTTAATACCATTACCATTATCATCACCATCCATTTATTAAAGATTATGAAGGTTTTTTAAGAAGCTGGAATGTTGCGTTTCAGTGGAGAAATGAATAGAATAGAATAGAATAGAATAGAATAGAATAGAATAGAATAGAATAGAATGGAATGGAATGGAATAAGAAATAAGGAATAAGGAATAAGGAATAGAATGGAATGGAATGGAATAGGAATAAGGAATAGAATAGAATAGAATAGAATAGAATAGAATAGAATAGAATAGAATAGAATAGAATAGAATAGCCGAGGTGGCGCAGCAGTTAGAGTGCAGTACTGCAGGCCACTTTAGCTGACTGTGTTCAGCAGGTCAGCGGTTCAAATCTCACCGGTTCAAGGTTGACTCAGCCTTCCATCCTTCCGAGGTAGGTAAAATGAGGACCCAGATTGTTAGGGGCAATGTAAATATATATATATACATTGCTTACTGGTGTACATCGCTTAGAGAGTGCTTGCACTTAAAGCGGTATATAAGTCTCATAAATAAATAAATAGAATAGAATAGAATAGAATAGAATAATTAAGATTTGAATTTAAGATATTGTTATGAGTTGAGACAAAGGTTAAGTAAAACTTAAAAGTATAAGTACTAATAATTAAATTTGTATATGGGTTTGTGGTATAAATGTTGGTGGTTTATTTTTAATTTTTTTTCTCTTTCTGAAAAGGAAGAAAGGAGGAAGTAGAAGGAAGAAAGGAAAAAAAATATTAGCTCTAAATGTGAGATAGGAGACTTAGAAATTGGGATCATTTAAAACCTGGAAATGATAAAGATTAAATGTTAAACTTAAATATCAATGGCAAATTAAAGTTAAAAAAAACTTACTAGGTTATTGTCTAAAAGGTGGAATGTCAAATTAATTAAGATATATATAGACTGAAGATTATTGATAAATACTAGAAAGGTATTTTTTGTTTGATTAATAGAATAAGAACTATATTGGTTTGAACATGACAGTAGATATCATAGGGGAAAGAGAGGGAATTAGTTTGTTGTAATAATTTGAGATACGTACTGATGATATTCAAATGTAACGAAATTACTTTGCACAGCCGCCATGCTACTTTTCAAATATGTAAATGTAATATTGTAAAATCAATAAAAACTTGAAACTGAAAAAAAAAATAAGAATAAGGAATAGAACAGAACAGAACAATTGGAAGGGACCTTGGAGGTCTTCTAGTCCAGCCACCTGCTGAAGCAGGAGAACCTATACCATCTCAAACAGATGATTGTCTAGACCTCTAAAGTCCCTTCCAATTCTGTTATTCTGTTATTATTCTGTTATTCTACATTATATGACTCTATAATCTCTAGTTCTAGTTTGATTCCAGACCAAAGTAAGAAACAGGAACAGAAAGGCAGAATGCTCTGAAGAGTTATTTGTGGGAAGCACAAAATAATGTTCTTTATCTCCTTGCCCTAGCTCTCTGCACTGAAGCTATGACCCTGTAATAATAACATGACTTTGTTGCTATGGAAATGATTGCCTTACCACAAATTAATTTGGCTTGACATTATAAAAAAAAAATAGAGGGCTATAAGGAGAGCAAATCGTTGTTTGAATACTAATGAATCTAATAATTGGGAAGGAAAAAACAAAGTAAAACATCTCTAATATCTTCATATTCTTTATGAAATCTGTCAACATTTTAACTTTCTGGACGGTAGGTCCAGTTTAAAGGGATCTGGGGCCTAAACTTACATAAAACATTTGAAAAGAATAAGAAACAAGGAGTTTATAATATAGTTTCATATAATAAGAAATTACTGGGGGGGGGAGAGAATAAGAAATAAGTAAGTTTTTTTCTGAAAAAAAACCAAAAAAACTGTAGGGAACCTGTCCAGACACTCTCCAAGAATCAGACACAAAAGAATGAAAGACAAAAATAAAATTAAAAAAAAGAAACTGAAAGATGTTTCTTCCTCAGTTTTTTCAACTGGACTTCCTTGTTTTGCTGGAAGACGTTTCGCTTCTCATCCAAGAAGCTTCTTCAGTTCTGACTGAATGGGGGAGTCATCTCATCATTAGCACTCTTTCTGAGAGTTGTTGAGGCCACTTGGAGGTTTATCCGTGTCCTCAGGGTCACCTGAATCCTGTAGTCTGCCATTTTTTTCAGCCCAGTCTAGTGGTATTTATTCATTCTTCCAGTGCTGAGCAAATACAGTCCTTGCTGCTGTTAATACATGCAATGTTAAAGCCCTGTTTCAACATCTAATTCCAGTCCACAACACAGTCCTTTCAACAGCTCCAAGAATGGCTTCACACTGAGCTATCTGCAAGGAGTATAAATCCTTCCCTTCCCCACCATCCAGTCAGAACTGAAAAAGCTTCTTGGATGAGAAGCGAAACATCTTCAAAGAAAAACAAGGAAGTCCAGGATCGAAGTAAAGACTCTTGCCTTGAGCAGGGCACTGGACTAATAAAGTACCTTTGCACCCTATTGTGGGAAGTCACCCCCCCCAGAGAAGGAAATATTAAAAGGGCAGAAAAATATATTTCCTCAAAGGATCTTAAAGAGGCAGAAAAGCATGTCCAGATTTTCTTAATAGCCCCAAGTCTCCCTCCCCCAAGCAGAAACCAGCTCTGTAGAAATGCAGGTGTAAATAATCCAGAAAGGTTGGAAGCCCCCAGCTAGAAGCTTAGGAAGACAAAGACATCTAAAATCTATATACCCCACCTAAACTCTAAGACAGGATATAATAGGATTAACCCACAGATGCCAAAGGGCACATCCAGACTCAGGTCAGAATACGTGACACAGGAAATACAAAGCCTCTAACAGGAACAGGAAACAACTCCAACCAAAAGGCTCCAGAGGGTATGAAAACCCACTCCCTACATGTGTTCACTCTCTTTTCTTCCAGAGCCATCTTTCTGTTTGGCTCTCCTCTCCAATAAACTGTAACCTTCTTTCTAAAGCAGTCACCATGATGTTTATTCCCGGCTTGGACTGAACCATGATGAAGATTTTTCCTTCAACACTTATGATTCTATGATAATGGTACATAACCCTCAGGGAAGACCCTTTTATCCTACAGTGAACTGATTAAGGCTGAATATAAATACAAAAACATATTGTACAGACCCAATACTTAGGCTGAAGATCCTAAACAATACACCGAACATATGTAAAAGTGTCTGACATTTCTGCCTTTATGACGTATCTCAATGTATTATCCATGAGTTTTGGAAACCTTGAACCTGCTGTCCCAAAGATGCTTTTTCCAATATCAACTGCACTTTCTTTGTTTTTTTTTTCTCTTGAAGACATTTTGCTTCTCATCCAAGAAGCTTCTTCAGTTCTGAAGAATGAAATGTCTTCAAGGAAAAACAACAACAAAGAAAGTCCAATTTCTTTTTGAAAAAGCAGCTTTGGGACAACCCTGACTTGGAAGTCTAAGAATCTCCATATATATTTGAACTTGCTGTGTCTGGAAAGCTCCCAGTTGTGCAGATGGTAATAATCAAATGAGCATCCAGAGATAATTAATGCAATATAGTCAATATGAGGGGTCTTCAAACTTGACAACTTTAAGACTTGTGGACTTCAATTCCCAGAATTAGCCAGCCCTGAGGGCTGGCTGAGGAATTCTGGGAGTTGAAGTCCACAAGTCTTAAAGTTGTCAAGTTTGAAGACCCCGGGTCAATATAATATGATTTAGTCAATATAATAAAGGGAGATTAATGTGAGTCAGGTATGCTCAGGACGTTTCTGACAAACCTCACCTGTGAGGCACCACAAACTCCTAGGACAGTGGTTCTCAACCTGTGGGTCGGGACTCCATTTGGGGTCGAACGACCATTTCACGGGGGTTGCCAAACAAGGCTGTCCGCCATTTTTTCCCCTTTTCTTTGGCCACGCCCCTGGTACCCAGTGATGTATAAGTGGTTGGGGGTCACCACAACATGGGGAACTGTATTATGGGGTTGCGGCATTAGAAAGGTTGAGAACCACTGTCCTAGGGTTTGCCTTCTAGAACAAACTCCCCCTGATTGATTGGGACAAATGAAACAATTGTCACCTTGCCTGCAGTTCGGCAGATACAAGCCATTTCATAAATGTCATCACAAGCAATACAATTATTATATTTAGATTTGATCTATTTGCCCTTGTAGGCTGAGCTTTGCCTACAGTCACATTGATAGATGAGAAAGCTGCACAGGCAATTTCCCTACTACTATCTCTCCCTCGGTGGAACCTCCGCCCCAACACTTAATTTCTCACTTTTGCGATAATACCGAGTTGATTTTTTCTCCCTACTATTTTGACACACTTTGGTGAAAACTAAATGTCTTTGCTCTTCTACTGATATGCTTCACCTTGACAGGCTACAAATCACTCTACCGGCCCCTGTTAGGCTTTTGTACTTTGTTACCTTGACTTCTGTTGCATGTTCCCCTCTGATATCGCTTGGAAGAGTGCGTGGACTCACCCCGATGTTCCCAGAATAAAGCTGATTCAATCAGGTCCCAATAAAATGATGGAAGCTGTCTCACGCTAAATCTAACTTTTGTCCAATGAGTACAAATGGTTCTTCATCAGGAAACAGCTGGGTAATTCTGCTACTGCATATCGCATTTTTTTATTATTATTAAAATTTTTATAAACTTTTTACAGTAAAATCCCTCCCCACCTCTCTCCCTCCCCCCTCCCATTAGCCCTCCCCCCTTCCCATTTTTTTTTAATTTTTATTATGATTATATATATAATAAATTGTAATTTATTATTACCAATAAATACTCTCTGAGATTGGTTGCAGATATTTCATCATCCAACTAGGTAATGTCATCAATGCTAGAAGGGAGTGGGATTGGAGGTGGAGGTGGTGGTGGTGGTGGTGGAGGAGGAGGAGGAGGAGGAGGAAGAGAACTAAGGAGACCTTGGTTCTCTCTGAGCTTGGTGGTTTTCTTGCAGACGTTTCACAACTCAACTAAGGAACATCATTAGTGCTAGAAGGGAATGGAGAGAGGAGGAGGAGGACAATGACATTGTTTACGTACTTGGTGCTCTCTGAGCTTAGTGGTTTTCTTGCAGATGTTTCGTGACTCAACTAAGGAACATCATCAGTGCTAGAAGGGAATGGAGAAAGGAGGAGGAGGAGGAGGAGGAGGACGACGACGACAACAACAACAACATTGTTTACGTACTTGGTGCTCTCTGAGCTTGGTGGTTTTCTTGCAGATGTTTCATCAGTGCTAGAAGAGAATAGGGTTGGCTCCCCATTAATATACTACTTGTAATATAAATAGAAAGCAAACCCACTCCATTCTAGCACTGATAATATTATCTAGCATCATTACACTTGTTTAAAGAAATTCACATTGCTTAGACCACAGGTGTCAAACCTGCCATGTCACGTGATGTGTCGCGATGTATCACAACACATTTTGCATTGCCAGCAATAGAGTGGGTTCGGGTTTGGTATGATGAAACCGGCCCGCAGGCTGGCAGTTTCACACTCCTGGCTTAGACTATTTACTTATTAACTTACTTACATACTTACTTACTTACTTCAGAACTTGGATTCCATAATGTGGTTAAAAATAAACTTCCCTAAATCATGTTTAATTCCTGGTGACAATCTTGAAAGCCAATGTGCTTTCAATCGGGAAAATGCAATGTGCTCTTGTCCCTGCCTTCTTTTTGTTTGTTTGATTTTTTTCTTTTTTAATTTTTGTCCCATCTTTTTAATTTGTTTGATTTAGTTTTACCAGCCTAGCTTGCGATTCTGATTTATTTTCTTTTTTTTTTAATGGTCTTTCATCCCAAATAGTAGCTATGCCATCGGTTCCTTTTTGAGATGGGTTTATTTATCTGCTGCCTTAATTTTTGTTAATCAATGTATAGGCTGCCTAAGCAATACCTGATGAGATGGGTTAAAAAAAAAAATTACAACAAAGCCATAGAAAGCAGTAAGCCTATTAACACACAATGAAATGACCAAATCTGAAAAGAAAGAAAGAATGAAAGAAAAAAAAATTACTAGAAATGCCAAATGAATTAAATCTCCAATATCAGTCAAAGCCAACAAGGTTATCTAGATTGTGTCACCCTCATGGTATAAATCACAAATTTAAAGGAACAATGATCATAGTTATTCTATTTCCGGCCTCATTAGGCAGTTAAAGAACATCTATAGGAAAAAAAAAATCCTTGCTGCCTCTACATTGTTTCATTGTGTAAAAACCATGGTACAATAGAGGTTTTATTCTAGCGTTCTCCCAAGACCACCCAAAGGAGTGCTAAAGTCAAAATATCTACTACCATCCATACACAGACCATGGAGTATGAGTATAATTCAATGATAAACAATGTAAGAACAATGAGTTTTATCCTGTTTATGCTTACTCAGAGCTTACACAAAGCCTGAGGAACAGATAAACATATCAAGCCATCAAAAGTTGACAGAGTCAGACTCCATGTTTTGGAGAACTTGATGTTCAATAAGGTTCAATAAATCTTCACTTTTCCCACAGCCTTGCCAAAGATGGTGTAGCTGCACAGTGACCAGATTTTACCTACTCCCCAGAGTGCTATCTACAGAAATTCCTCTTTCTTGCCACATTGCTACAAACACCGGCATGAACACATTGTTTTTTTCAGGGGGAGCATGACTCTGGATGTGGTCTGGAACTGAATTTTAAATATTCTCTGTGAAGTAGAATGTTAGTTTTAACTTTGCTGTTGTGATGTGGGAGAAGAAAATATAGCCCATCAATTCATTCGGCTTAATAAGGCCTAGATCAGGGGTCTTCAAACTTGGCCCTTTTATGACTTGTGGACTTCAACTCCCAGAATTCCTCAGCCAGTGTGCCTGGCTGAGGACCTCTGGGAGTTGAAGTCCACAAGTCATAAAAGGGCCACGTTTGAAGACCCCTGGCCTAGATGAACTAATGAAGACCCCACACAAAAGGTTTGAACTAAAGCTTCTAACTAGAATGGTCTCATAATATAAAAGAACTATTTGTAATCTGCTGAGCTGTTACAATATGTGCAATATGAGTTTTGCAAACTAGATAGTTTGATAAGTATATTTGGAACTGGAACATTGTAACTGTGGGAAAAAGGGAACTGAAATTAGCAGATGGACAGAGGTTTCAGATGTACACGGGTGTATGTGGAAACTGATGGTCAGCTAGAAAGAACAAGGAACTGATTTTGTAAATGTTGCAAGATAGTGTCCATCTGTGGGTGGCCATTAGAAAAAGGGTATAGAAGACAGAGTTCAAGGTCGGCTCATGGCCACTGGCCTATAGCTGTCCTTGTTGGACCTGCTACGTGGCTGGACCTCATTGCAATGGGTTACTAATGTAAGTGATGTTGTGCTATTGTGTTCGCTATATTCCAAATTATTAGCAAAATAAGCCTCTGAATCTTAAAGTAAGAATTATTGTGTTGTGTGCCTGTCTTTTGTCTTTTTCATTGTTTTTTTTTTCCTCCACGACATGAAGAAACACTGCTTCATGATGCCTTGCTTCTGTTGTGGGCACTGTGGCATTTTACCCCTTCTTCTAGCCCAGAAATCCGCAGGTTATTGTAGATCAGTGTTTCTCAACCTTGACAATTTTAAGGCATGTAGACTTCAACTCCCAGAATTCCACAGCCAGCAATGCTGGCTGTGGAATTCTGGGAGTTGAAGTCCACATGCCTTAAAATTGTCAAGGTTGAGAAACACTGTTGTAGATGCTTTCTAGAAACAGGACAACTCTAGTTTTACAAGATGACACTGGAAGTCTCCTACATCCTGGGAGTTTGTTGTATTAACAATGTACATCAATAATAATAATAAAAAACAAGGAAACTGCTCTAAGAAGAGTGATTTGCTAGTATGATTAACTTCTACTCTTAGACAAAATGTTGTGGTCATTGTGATTTTTCAATGCAATCCTAAACTGCATCAACAGAGGGATTCAATCAAGGTTACCTGAAGTACTAATACAGCTCTACAAAGCCTTATTCTAGACCACACCTTATGCAGTATTCTAGACCACACCTAGAATACTGCAACCAGTTTTGGTCACCACACTATAAAAAAAGATGTTGAGACTCTAGAAAGAGTGCAGAGAAGAGCAACAAAGATGATCAGGGGACTGGAGGCTAAAACATAGGAAGAACGGTTGCGGGAAATGGGCAGGGCTAGTCTAGTGAAGAGAAGGACCAGAGGAGACATGATAGCAGTCTTCCAATATTTGAGGGGCTGTCACAGAGAGGAGGGGGGGGGTCAACCTGTTTTCCAAAGCACCTGAAAGGCAGACAAGGAATAAAGGATGGAAACTGATCAAGGAGAGATTCAACCTAGAAATGAGGAGAAATTTTCTGACAGTGAGAACAATGGAACAATTTGCCTTCAGAAGTTGGGGGAGCTTCATCACTGGAAGCTTTTAAAAAGAGACTGGACTGCCATCTGTCAGAAATGGGGTAGGGTCTCCTACTTGGGCAGAGGGTTGGGCTAGATGACTTACAAGGTCCTTCCAACTCTGTTATTCTATTCTATTCTATTCTGTTCTGTTCTGTTCTGTTCTTCAATCCATTATTCTATTCTATTCTATTCTATTCTATTCTATTCTATTCTATTCTATTCTATTCTATTCTATTCTATTCTATTCTATTCTATTCTATTCTATTCTATTCTGTTCTGTTCTGTTCTGTTCTGTTCTTCAATCCATTATTCTATTCTATTCTATTCTATTCTGTTCTGTTCTGTTCTGTTCTGTTCTGTTCTGTTCTGTTCTATTCTATTCTATTCTATTCTATTCTTCAATCCATTATTCTATTCTATTCTATTCTATTCTATTCTATTCTATTCTATTCTGTTCTGTTCTGTTCTGTTCTGTTCTGTTCTGTTCTATTCTGTTCTGTTCTGTTCTGTTCTGTTCTATTCTGTTCTGTTCTGTTCTGTTCTGTTCTATTCTATTCTATTCTATTCTATTCTATTCTATTCTATTCTATTCTATTCTATTCTATTCTATTCTATTCTTCAATCCATTATTCTATTCTATTCTATTCTATTCTGTTCTGTTCTGTTCTGTTCTGTTCTGTTCTATTCTATTCTATTCTATTCTTCAATCCATTATTCTATTCTATTCTATTCTATTCTATTCTATTCTATTCTATTCTATTCTATTCTATTCTATTCTATTCTATTCTTCAATCCATTATTCTATTCTATTCTATTCTATTCTATTCTGTTCTGTTCTGTTCTATTCTGTTCTGTTCTGTTCTATTCTATTCTATTCTATTCTATTCTATTCTATTCTATTCTATTCTATTCTATTCTATTCTATTCTTCAATCCATTATTCTATTCTATTCTATTCTATTCTATTCTATTCTATTCTATTCTATTCTATTCTATTCTATTCTATTCTATTCTATTCTATTCTATTCTATTCTATTCTTCAATCCATTATTCTATTCTATTCTATTCTATTCTATTCTATTCTATTCTATTCTATTCTATTCTATTCTATTCTATTCTATTCTTCAATCCATTATTCTATTCTATTCTATTCTGTTCTGTTCTGTTCTGTTCTGTTCTGTTCTATTCTATTCTATTCTATTCTATTCTGTTCTGTTCTGTTCTGTTCTGATTTTTTCCCCAATTTTCCAGATGAACTCACTTTAAATATTACCTTTATTTTATGCCAGAGGTCCCTAACCTTTCCAGTTTGGTGGAGCGGTATGTGTTTGTGTGTGGGGGGTGGTGGTGGTGGTGAACGGGGTAGTTCCATGTGAGTGGCAGGCATACGCCTGAGTATGTGAAACTCCATTTGTGCAAGCATTGGGTATGCATGCATGCTGGTCAAGCAAATGGAGCTGCGTGTGTGAGGATAGGAGCCCGCCTTGTACAAATGGAGCTGCATGACAGGCATGTTCACCCACCTGCCCATTGCTTGCATGGCCCAGTTCTGAATGTGCCATGGCCCAAGGGGTTGGGCCATCAGTAAATTTCCATCTTTCACTGCAGGTATCACCACTTTGAGAAACAAAGCCCATAATAAATAATAAACAGCTGAGTGAATTTCCAGTTCTCCCGGAAAGAAAAAAAAGAATGGCCTCAGATCGTTGAGGGGAAACAGGTACAGATAGCACATAATCCTTTCACCATGTAGCAAATTGTTTAAAGAAGGGTAAGGCAAAAATCTGAGAATTGGAGGCAAAGTTCAAAAAACCTTCTGGCGCCACGTCTATAGAGATGATCTCTAGAGAGTCAAGCAATCTAAGGTTGGCTTTAATAATTTATTTATCTGCCCAGAGACTTAGTGTTTGTTTTTAAGCCATATCACAAGTATTGTCAGAAGAGTTTGGGGAAAGAGACAGAGAAAAAGCAAGGAAGCTTTCACACCTGTGTTTTGTTTGCTCCAGAATAGCTTTTTGGAGAATCTGTAGGACTGGTGAATCAAAGATGGATTGGTGAATTCCTAAATAATTGAATAGTTTGGTTAAATATCCATATTATTCTCATCCATTCCCATAGGGACTTTTTCAGGAGGCAACTGGACTTTCTTGTTTTTCTTTGAAGATGTTTCGTTTCTCATCCAAGAAGCTTCTTCAAGCTCTGACTGGATGGTGGGGAATGGAAGGATTTATACAGCTGGTCATTAGCACTCTTTCTGAGAATCATTGACACCACTTGGAGGATTATCTGTACCCTCAAAATATAAATCCTTCCATCCTCCACCATTCAATCAGAACTGAATTTTAATACATTTAGGCAGGAAAAACCAAAGATACAAACATAGATTGGATGAGACCTGGCTTTAAAACAGCAACTGTGAGAGGGACTTCGGAGTCCTAGTGGACAATCACTTGACTATGAGCCAGCAGTGTGCAGCAGCAACCATAAAAGTGAATACAATCCTGGGTTGTATAAATAGAGGCATAGAATCAAGATCACGTGAGGTATTAGTACCGCTTTATAAAACCCTAGTGAGACCACACCTGGAATACTGCAGCCAATTTTGGTCACCATACTACAAAAAGGATGTTGAGACCTTGGAAAAAGTGCAGAGAAGAGCAACTAAGATGATCCAAGGCCTGAAGACTAAAACATATGGAGAATGGCTGCAGGACTAGGGTTTGGCTAGTCTAAAGAAAAGAAGAACTAGGGGTGACATGATGGCAATGTTCCAGTATCTGAGGGGCTGCCACAAAGAAGAGGGGGTCAAATTATTCTCCAGAGCACCAGAGGGCAGGACAAGAAACAATGGTTGGAAACTGATCAAAGAGAGAAGCAACCTGAATTAAGGAGAAATTTCCTAACAGTGAGGACAATTAACTAGGCTTGCCACCAGAAATCGTGGGTGCTCCATCATGGAGATTTTTTAAGAAGAAACTAGACAGTTCCCTTATCTGAAATGATATAGGTTCCCCTGCTCAAGCAAGGGGCTGGACTAGAAGACCTCCAAGGTCCCTTCCAGCTCTATTCTATTCTAAACTAAGATTTAGCTGGAGGTACAAATGTCTTGTACGTTTACGTGTCTCTGTGTGTTTAAGGTATAGAACCACATTCCACCATTGGTTCAATTCTGTCAATCTAACATCACAAACAGTAGCCTGGCAACATAGTCTAGCAGTGTAGAATTCAGCCCACCCTCCTTAACAAGGATTCAGAAATACAGCTCTTTCATTAGAGCAATGCCACAGAATGTCCTGTATTTCATCTCGTGTCTGTGAGACGTGTTTTCATTGGCAGATACTGCAGAAATAATGTCTGCGTAATACAATGAACTACAAGAATAATACAACAGAAAGAGAGAAGGAAGAAAGGAAGGGTAATGATGACGAATGGATGGAAATCGTTACGGGAAAGATTTGTCACACACTTTGATGATAAAATCTTCATGCTGACTTGAACAGTGCTTTTGATACAATGCATAATGAGGTATCCAAAGCACCATCTGGTCTGATGCTATTAGTTTATTTTCAAGCGTTTGAGGTCTTAGGACATGGACAAGAGTCTTGTGGCTGTCTCTGCCTTGCCCATCTTAGGCTCATTTAAGCCAGCCAGATGAAATGAACTGGACAGATAATTGACTATGGATACTTCCTTGCCTGATGGAATTATGCTGTCAAGCTTAGAAGAGCGCAATGGTTTCCTGTTCCTGGATAATTATTTTTTAGATTCACAGAATCGTGTGCCAATTACTACCCAGATGCTAACGCTATTGTCAAGGTGATTGAAAAAAAAAAGGGGAGGGGGTCTGTGCAGCGCTGCAGACTTATTTGAAGGACAATGATTACTCCTTGACTCTTATCAGTCTGGGTTCAGATGAAGTTTTGGAATAGACTCAGTCATGGTTGCACTGACAAATGATTTCCTGCACAAGAGACACTCTGGTGATCCTGTTTGATCTCAAAAGACTGTGATGTTTTCCATAGCTATGTCTTCAGGTTGGAAATTTAATGCTCTATATTAAATAAGTGCCATTCCTTCCTGGAAGGGGACAATCTCAGATAGTAGTATTTGGGGACAATGTTTCTATACTTCTGGTAGCCAAAGTGTTCTCTACTCTAAAGAAAAGGGAGACACAGCTACCAAAGTGTCAAGGATACCCAGTTTTACCACTCAATAATATTTGGATTGGGAGATGTTCATACTCTCTAAACCAGTGGGTTCTCAACCTTTTTAATGCCGTGACCCCCAACCGCGCGTCATAAGTCGAGGACTACTCAACTGGTGCAGCACACCGTTTTGCAGAATGGGACTTTTGGCAGGGCTCAGCAGGGCAGAGACAGGCCTGGACAATTCCTATTGGCTTTTGAAAGCCAATAGAATTAGACTGCTCTAAACTGATATCAAGACGTAGTAATAGATGGAATGAAGATCAGTAAATTGAAGATGAACTATATACTAAACAAGGTGGAAATGTTGTACATATCTTGTTCCCCAGGTGGAGATATAGGGAGAGCACCTATTCTAAATGTGTTTGCATTTCCCAGAACAGTATGAGATTTTGGGGGTGCTCTTAGGATCATCATTATTTATTGATTTATGGTTTTTTTTAATGGCTGCCCAACTCATTCTCAGTTACTCTGGGGTGACTGAGTGTTGCTTCCTTTAAAAAAAAAAAAAAGAAAGAAAAGAAAATATTAATAGAATAGAATAGATGTCATTTCCTCCTATCTGATTATAGCACTTTTGGAGAAAAAGCAATGATAAGAGCCGGTAGGCAATAGCCCTGGACACAGCCTCCTTCTTTTTCCATTCCTAATATTTTTGGACTTTTGGAAAAAGTATGGCTTTTCTGCCAAATGTTGACAACAAAATAGCTGGTTTTCAATAGAATGTACCATGTAATTGTAGGAAATGACCACGGCTGAGCCCAAGGAAGGGATTACACACTTCGTGAGTCATGAGCTCCCTTGGCACCCCACAAGAGATTTAAGTCTAGCCCACCTTGAAATCCATTGACTCTTAAGTGCCACCCAGTTTGCTTTGACCATTAGTAGTTCAGATTCTTGTAGAGAGCTTAAGGGTGCAATAAACCTTTATACTGATTTGAACTACCTGGACTTTTTGATTTCCATGGCATCTAACAGTAACGTGTTTGTAAAATGAAAAAAAAAAAATGTAAAAGAAATAGTTGACTCTCCTTAAGTCTTGTCAATCATTTGGGTCACCTTGAACACATTACTATCATCTCCCAACGCGCACATAAACAAAGTGAAAGACACACAGAGAGAAATACACACACACACACACAAACACAAACACATACCTATTTGGGAGATGGACAAGTAAAAATGACATTAAGACTCTAGAAGAAGTGCAAGAGCGAGAGCAACAAAGATGACTAGGAGACTGGAGGATAAGATTGAATGGTTGCAGGAATTGGCTATGTCTAATCTAATAAAGAGGACCCCTCCCCGAGGTTGAGGATGCTCCATCACTGGAGGGCTTTTAAGAAGAGATTTGGACACCCCATTTGTCTGAAATGGGATAGGGGTCTCCTGCTTGAGCATTGCCATAAAGGTTGGATTAGAAGACCTTCAGAATCTCTTCCAACTCTGTTACACTGAATTCTTAAATGGAAGGGGTCACGAGATGGGCAGCAAATAAATTTGATAAATAAAAATAGGTAAATAAAATAGAGGTATTGCTGAGGGCACAATTGCCGGTTACTGTGTCAAATCAACCAATATAGAGATATATATTCACTTTTGCATA
>CM077924.1:79847665-79941593 GCA_039797435.1 Crotalus adamanteus
ATCGACTAATGTTCGGTAAGGCTGGGCTTGATCTTTAAATAAAATTGTACAATAAATTCAAGACTGCAATTTCAAATGGGGAACAACACAGACTACAATAATACCAGCTCTGTATTTATAAACAGCAACTATGCACAATAAATGGAGCTACACGTTTGAAAAAAAAAAAACTGGCCACAATGTATAATTAAGCCATTTGTGCATGCTGTGCTCAACACATATACATAACATACACATACACATACACATTGTACCAGTGGTGGGATTCAAATGTGAACAACCGGTTCTCTATGTGGATGCTGCTTCCGGAAGTCCATTCTGGGCCTGGGCAACAAAAAATTAGCTATCGGTTCTGCCAAAATGGTGCTAACTGGCTGAATCCCACCACTGCATTATTACACATATACACAGGTAACAACCACCTCAACTTTGCTTTTACAGATAAGTATCTAAAATATTCAGACAGGTGGAAAGATCTACTGGGGGAGGGGGAATAAAAGCTTTTGTCTCTCTTCCAGGTGCAGTTCTCATTTTCTAGCCTAAAAACCCAGCTCAGCTTTGCTCAGCTGGGGGGGTGAAATAATTCCTTGCTGACCCCACTTAGCGTAACCATTCCATTTGTCTGAATCGACACAAAAGCATCATGTTGCTTCACCGCAGGAAAGCAGAGGAGCTAAGCCCCATGCCGTCCGCTGTTGAGCATAGAAAACATGGGGTGCATTTGTACAGTACAACATCTTTAATGGGGTCATGGATCAGGCCGTCATCACTGCAAAACGTAGCCTTGTCTTGGATCGTTCGGCATGGACTGGCTGTGCCAGTTGGAGTGAGGTGACGATTCTGGTGGTTTGTCTTCTGATCTTTGGACAGAGACACGGTGTCAACATCCAGCTTGAGTATCCAAATAAAAATCCAGGATCATTTCATTTCTGAAAAGCATACTGTTTATTAATACATGGCACGGTTATGGCGAGGTAAAACTAACTCTGAAATCCCAAGGTATCAGAGCATTGAATATATAACAATGACTTTCCCAGCCAAACCCTCCCATAACAAGCTCTCTTTGTTATGGGAACCATCTGCTATCTTCTTCACACCTGCTAGAATGTCCTTGAACATTTTCCAGACTGCTTCCATAGAACTGGAAAGCTTTTGTTCCTCTAACGCAGAGGTCTTCAAACCTGGTCCTTTTATGACTTGTGGACTTCAACTCCCAGAATTCCTCAGCCAGTGTGCCTCCTCCTCCCTGAAAACTCTAGTTAGGTAATGAAATGTTTGCAACAAAACAACACTAAGAACACTAAGAATCTGAAACTTTCTTCTTCTTCTTCTTCTTCTTCTTCTTCTTCTTCTTCTTCTTCTTCTTCTTCTTCTTCTTCTTCTTCTTCTTCTTCTTCTTCTTCTTCTTCTTCTTCTTCTCCTCCTCCTTCTCCTCCTCCTCCTCCTCCTCCTCTTCCTCTTCTCCTCCTCCTCCTCCTCCTCCTCCTCCTCCTGTATACTGTATATCAGCTATGAAAACAAAACAAGTCTCTTTCTTGGTGCCTTTGAACATCACAGCTCCCTTGGATCAAATCAAGTATTTTTTTAAAAAAAATCTGGTCTAATTCCCACCTCCAAAGTTGCTGCTAATTTGTTTACAAAAATCCCCAAAGTAGAACACAAAAGCCACTATCCTTGTCACATCCTCATTTCACAAAGACATGTATTAGATGAATTAGATTTAGAAAGTTTCATATGGTGAAGATAACACCAGCAGGCATCATAGGGAGAGCTTTTGATCTTATTAAGAACTCTCCATATTTTTTTTCCATTTATAATGTAAGCATCAAATTCTTAGTGTTTAAATGAACAGCCATTTGAACCACAGTCTTTTCATCTGGATCATCATCCCTATTTTTGGAAATAATCCATTTATATATTTTTATTTCCCCCCCCATTGGGAAAACTTACCTCTATTTTTCAATAAACACATTTAAGCACATGGGTCTGCATTCACAGCAGTTTTTGCTGATAGTCCAAGAATGTCCAGTAAAAGCTGGAATAATGGAAAGCATAAACTGTCTGACAGAAATATTTGTTGTTCTAGTTTGTAAACAATAGTATATGATAATGATGTGTTGGAATGTCCACACACCATTATATTCAGCTGAACAGTTGTCTTGGTTGTATTATTTTATATAAGCTTGTCATTTTTATTGCAGAAATAACATTTTTGATATTGTATTTTTGTTGAGAAGGCCCAGATTTTTTTAAAAAAAAACATAACCCACAAACAAACATCGATATAACCAAATAAAATAATAGTAATAAAAACTTGAAATGACAAATGGCGAGTTTTTCACAAAAAGACCAAAACGGGACCAAATTGATAAATGAGAAAAGCATGGAAAAGTGCTTATTAAAGATGCATGGAGTGAGAATAATTTTTGCACAATACCGGAAGAATGAAGGACTGCCATCAGAGGAAGAAATAATCAGGAAAATATTGGAATGTGCAGAGATGGACAGATTAACTATGAGGTTGAAAGATAAAGAAGATACAGACTACTATCCAATTTGGAATTTATTTTATTCTTGGTTAGAGAAGAGAATGAAGGATTAGGAATTGAACATGTATTAGCATAGCAAACTCCAGACAACTTGTTGATTGGAAAAATTAACATACTGTATGTTGATGAAAAAAAAACTAATAAAAAACTTATTAAATAAATAAATAAATAAATAAATAAATAAGAAAGATGCATGGAAAATATTTCAGATGGACAAATGGTGAATGAATAGTACTGGTAAATTTATTTATTTATTTATGAGACTTATATACCACTTTAAGTGCCAGCACTCTCTAAGCGGTGTACACCAGTAAGCCATGTATATATATATTTACATTGCCCCCAACAATCTGGGTCCTCATTTTACCTACCCCGGAAGGATGGAAGGCTGAGTCAACCTTGAGCCGGTGAGATTTGAACCGCTGACCTGCTGAACACAGCCAGCTAAAGTGGCCTGCAGTACTGCACGCTAACTGCTGTGCCAACACGGCTCTGTATATGCTCTGTTGTGAGGAATAAATGATTATCAAAAGAATAAAAATATATTTTTATATATCATACAAATTACTATACAACTTGTATGTCTTATGTCTCTTATTACGAAACCCCTTTATATCCATCATCTATCTATTCTTTTAACCATATTCAAACAGGCGTTTAATCATATAGTATGATTAATATATGAAATGTAAAAATATTGGGATGGTGTGCATGAATGAAAAGGTTGGATATTTAAAGGTTACTAACTTTGAGAAAATTATGACTGATAGGAATGGTTTGAATACAGAGGGGAAACTACGTTTAAATAAGAATTCTGAAACAGGACATATAGTGATTTAACAAGATGATTACTATAAATACAATTGAAAGATAAACTGATAAAAAAATGTTATATGACGATGTTACCATTATTTGTATAAATACAAGAAAAAAGTTTATATTTAACTTTATATGTATTGAATTTTAGGAATTATATTTGCTAAATGTTAACAAAAGAAGAATACTATTGGAGGAAGAAAAGATCAAAGAAATATATCATTAACTAACATTTAGATTATGGAACTATAGATATTTTTTTTTAACAATCTTTTTTATTATTTTTTTTCCCCATCAACATATGTTATTTTTTCCAATCAAACAAATTGTCTGGTGTTTGCTAAGCTAATACATGTTCACTTCCTAATCCTTCATTCTTTTCTCTAACCAAGAATAAAATAAATGGAACTATAGAAATTAATTATTATTGGGTTTTTTTAAAAAGAAAATATGAACCCAGACAACACGCTGCTTACTAAGCACTAACAAATGTTATTGTAAAAAAAAATTAATAAAATATATTTAAAAAATGAATAAAAATATAGTGAGAATTGGGTATCTTGGCAGGAAAAGATACGGTAGTTCAAATAAAGTGAAAATGAATAGGGGTTAGTGTCCGGGTATTAACATGGTTGTTAAGTGAATCTGGCTTCCCCATTGATGTAATAATAATAATAATAATAATAATAATAATAATAATAATAATAATAATAATAATAATAATAATAATAATAATAGGGAAGGGACCTTGGAGGTCATCTAGTCCAATCCCCTGCTCAGGCAGGAAACCCTATACCATTTCGGACAAATGGCTGTCCAGTCTTTTCTTAAAAACTTCCAGTGTTGAAGCATTCACCGCTTCTGGAGGCAGGTTGTTCCACTGGTTAATTGTTCTCGCTGTCAGGAAGTTTCTCCTTAGTTCTAGGTTGCTTCTCTCCTTGATTAGTTTCCACCCATCGCTTCTTGTCCTGCCTTCAGGTGCTTTGGAGAATAGGTTGACTCCCTCTTCTTTGGGGCAGCCCCTGAGATACTGGAACACTGCTATCATGTCCCCCCTCATCCTTCTCTTCGTTAAACTAGACTGTTGCTCGTCAGAAGGTTTGAAAAGGGGATCATGTGACCCCGGGATATGGCAGTTGTCATAAGTATGAATCAATTGCCAAGCATCCCAATTTTATTCGCGTATCATGAGGATGCTGCAATGGTCTTAAATGTGAACAATGGTCACGAGACACTTTTTTTTTAATTGCCATTGTAACTTTGAATGGTAGCTAAATGAACTGTTGTAAGAGGAGGACTACCTGTATTAGCCAGGAATAAGTTCGGTTAGGAAACATAAAGGAATGTGGAAATGAGTTTAGGATCGGAACGGATGAACTACTGAAGAAGCAGAGGTTTGCTCCCTGTTTATAATACATTTCAGTGTTGGTAGGTTTTTTTTTTCTCTCTCTCCTTAGTAGCTCCATGTCTGGTGCATTGTTTTCTCCTTGATTGTTTGTCTGGGGCTAAGCCATCCTTATCTGGATGTTGGCTGCTAACGAGGATGTCTTTTTTTGCTTTTTTTTCCTAGTTTCTTTTATTGTCTCTTCTGAATGGAGTGTAGATGTGGTTTATTTTTATGTGTCTATTGAAAGCTGACAATCTTCATTATCTTTCTGGAGAAAAACATGTCACTTTTGTTTCCCTAATGATTTCTTTGTCAATCAATAGACTGACATTCAAGAACAAGCTTGATGATAAGAATATTAAGAGAGGTCTCTTGCATAGATTCCCTGATGTACTGTATTTTCCGGCGTATTAGGCGACTCGGTGTATAAGACAACCCCCAACTTTGGACCAATTTGCATGCTTAGAAAGTTGTCTTATACTCTGGAAACTACCGTAATTTCTGGTGTATAAGACGACTCGGCGTATAAGATGATCCCCGACTTCGGAGCCAATTTGCATGCTTTAGAAAGTCGTCTTATACACCAGAAAATACCATAATTACAAAAGATGACCCAAGTCCTTTCTCCTCCTCCTCCTCCTCCTCTCTTTGAAAGGGACAGCATTCTTTGCTATTTTGTAAATAGTTAGATTTGACATTGATTCTTGTAGGTTACCATGTGTGTGTGTTTCCACCCCTTTGTGTTAAAACTTTGAGATTTTTTTTTTAATGGCAGAATTATGCAGATTAAAAAAAGAGTGAAGAAAAGTTCTTGGTAGTTGAATTCACCAATACTTTCTACAAAATAGGTGAATTCTGTGTTATTGTTAAGGTTTCTGAGTTGATTCCTATGGATCAAAGTATGACATATACACACACACACACACTGGGGTATTGGGAAGGGGTTGGAACAATGGGGAATTAGCTTAACAATTTGCACAGGAACTTCAGATTCTGCCTGGCTTCTCTGCAATCACTTTTTCTCAGTAAAATAACTGAAAGAAAATAGCTTTGAAATAACACTTGTTCCAAAAGTTATGCTTTTCCGAGGTGATAGCTGAGGCACATTTGTAGCACTGCTACAAAGTAAATGTTGTTGTTGTTGTTTTAAAAATTCACATGCATACATTAACCTAAGTTTATATGCAAAAGAGTTCCGATAGTTCTTTTCCGATGGCGAGGGAGTGTACAGGGCTGCATCCCCAGGAGGAAGGGGGTCATTCTTGATGAATATGAGACAGTCCAGATATTTTGTGTGAGAGAAAGAGGGTGAAGGCAGACCCTCCCTAATAGTTTTCAGACTTTATAGTAGATGTAGATAATAGAGTTCGTTGTCTGGACAGATTCTGTCTATAAGTGTGAAGCAAGAAAGAACTCAGCATGGAAGAATCACCACATGTTATTCTTGGTTTTGGGGGTCTCATAGGAAGATAACGTGAACCCTTAATATTAGTAACCATGCCAGAAAGCTTCGTCTTGAGGCCAACATGCACCTAGGTGTATTCTGAATTTTGGATTCTCTCTTTTGAAAACTGCTCAGGCAAGCTAGGATTCAAACAGATTCGTTAAGTTTATGTTTTCTTCCTTGTTATCTCTATGGCCTTGAGTACTTTCTTATGCTAATCAGACTGTATTTGAACCTACTTTCAGCCAGATTCGGCTGAAGGGGTGTGGGTGTTCTTTCGTTGGAGGCTTGCCAGCAAATGTGCGAGCATTTGGGGAAAATTTGGAGCAATAAAAGAACTGTTTGAATTGCCAGTTGACTGCATTGCCCCTGTGCTGTGGCCTGGGTCATCACATAAACAATGGAAGAGCTTGCCTTCTGGAGGTGTGGATGCTCCATCACTGGAGGTTTTAAAAAATGGACTGAACAACCATTTGACTGGCATGTATAAGGCTCCTGAACTGAGCAGGGGGTTGGACTAGAAGACCTCCAAGGTCCCTTTCAGTCCTATCATTTTTATGAGAAGTTATACTAGATATGGACACGATAGTCATTCCATACATTGGCAAATACTTTAATGAGTCCTCTTTTATATCTTTCTTGGGGAATCATTTTAGCATGAGTCCCTTTCATGCCAACTAATTCTAACTCATATTTCTTAGAGAAAAGCAGGATGCTTGCTATTAGCAAGGGTGGATTAAGAAAAACAACAACAATAATAATTGATTCTTCCTGCAAATTTTAATCAGTAGCCATATGAAGACGAGGTAACATCTATTTCCTATCTCTTTGTTATTTTTCTGTTTGTCTAACATCTGCCTGTTCATAAGTGGGCAGCAATAATGAATTCATCGTTTTATAACTTTATAGAGAAAACAACATAAGCACTTTAAAAAAATAAAATAACAATAAGACTCTCTCTTCTTTAATGTGTCCATTAAAAGCTCATTTAACAAGGTAAAAATAACTAAGAAACCATCTGTACATTAAAGCGTGTCATTATTTTCAGAAACATTCAATCCCAATGCAAATTTGTTCCCTGTTTTGTGAAAAGTTAACTTCAAAAGTGTATGTGAGGCTTAATTCCTGGAATGTTATGTGCACAAGACTGCTAGAGGAACATGTATACAGACACCATTCTGGAATTTCCACTTATGTTGCTCTCGTGGCTGAAAAAGTGAACACGTTTCATTATTATGGACACAGTTCTGAGTCAAGGACTTGACTGTCCAAATAACACAGTGGTTCTCAACCTTTTTAATGCCGCGACCCCCAACCAGTCATAAGTCGAGGACTACTCAACCGGTCGTAAGTCGAGGACTACTCAACTGATGCAGCACCGTTTGCAGAATGGGACTTTTGGTGGGCTCAGCAGGGCAGAGACAGCCTGGACAATTCCTATTGGCTTTTGAAAGCCAATAGAATTAGACTCTATTCAAGAGAGTCTATTCTATTGGCTTTCAAAAGCCGATAGGATAAAAGGGAGTAGCACAGCTAAGGAAAAGGGGGAAAAAATGGTGGACTGCGTTGTTTGGCGACCCCCGTGAAATGGTCATTCGACCCCAAATGGGGTCCCGACCCACAGGTTGAGAACCACTGAAATAACAGAATAACACAGTTGGAAGGGACCTTGGAGGTCTTCCAATACAACCCCCATCCCAGGCAGGGGACCATATACCATTCCAGACAAGTGGCTGTCCAATCTCTTCTTAAAAACTTCCAGTGCTGGAGCATCCACAACGTCTGGAAGCAAGTCTTTCCAATATTCTCACTGCCAGGACAATTCTTCTTAGTTCTAGGTTGCTTCTCTCTTTGGTTAGTTTCCATCCATTGCTTCTTGTCCTGCCTTCAGGTGCTTTGGAAAATAGATTGACCCCTCTTTTTTGTGGCAGCCCCTGAGATATTGGAAAACCACTATCCTGTCCCCCCTCGTCCTTCTTTTCGTCAAACTAGACCTTCCCAATTCCAGCAACCGTTCTTCATATGGTTTAGCCTCCAGTCCCCTGATCATCTTTGTTGCTCTTCTCTACACTCTTATAAATAACACTGATGTGTACATCAGAGGTGGAGTCAAAATATCAAAACAACCAAAGAAGGGGACAATTGGGAGACAAATCCGGAAGTGAGGAAATGTGGTACAGTGGTTAAAAGCAGGATTTAAAAAAAAAAGATACAAGCCCATCATTAATCGTGCCATCTCAGTAAGTTACAGTCCAAAAAATGTTACAGACTTATGGCTAGAGAGAGTGAAATAATGCAGGAGAGAACAGTATGCATATTGTCCTGGGCTTTTGTGTAAAAATGGGATATAAATCTAACAAAGAAATAAAAATAAACCAAACACTGAATAAACAAGCTAGCAAGAAAAGTCATAGAGCAACTTGGTCTTTATCTAAGAATTTGAGCACCAGGTTGAGTCTGTATTATAACAGATGAGGCTGGTCTTAACAGTAAAGACAGAGATGCAACACACTGTTGTTGTTGTTGTTTTTTTTTTTGGATTTTCCTTCTCAACTTTAATAGCACATGCTTCCCCATTACTGTCAGTTGCCCTGTCATCTCGCTTCGTCTCATCTTTACTTCCTTCAAAAAGATAGAACCTCTCCACAAACTTCATTGCAAGCTACTTCTGAAAATAACCTTTCCATTCCAAACCTGATAAGAGTTTCCAGTCTACTTAGTATTATTCTAGAGTTACAGTCTTAAATTGTGGAAATAGAGATGTTGTAGTGGTAAAGTGTGTTTGCATGCAGGGAGCTAGCTCATTTTAACCAACATCAGAATACAAAACTTGAGCTGATGTATTGTTCAACTTTATGGAGAGAATATCTATCATCTATCTATCTATCTATCTATCTATCTATCTATCTATCTATCTATCTATCTATCTCTGTCTATATTGCTATCTGTCTATCATCTCTCTCTTATCTATCTGTCTATCTATATGTCTATCTATATCTATGTATCTATGTATCTATGTATCTATGTATCTATCTATCTATCTATCTATCTATCTATCTATCTATCTATCTATCTATCTATCTATCTCTATATTGCTATCTGTCTATCATCTCTCTCTTATCTATCTGTCTATCTATATCTCTGTCTATATCTATCTATCTATCTATCATTATTATTATTATCATCATCATCATCATCATCATCCTCATCATCTATCATCTATTTATCATCTACCTTTATGGTTGCTAAGAGCCAATAACAACTTGATGGCACATAATCAACCAACCAACCAACCAACCAATCAACTAGCCAACCAACCAGCTTTTATAGCTGTAATCCATTTTGGATCCTCACCTCTTCTGGAAGTCCAATAAATTACCAAGATGGCTGTAGGAGGAAGTCATTGTGTCATGACTGAGGCTTGGCTTACTTTTCAAACCCTGCTCACAGGCAGACAAGAAGCAACAGGGGGATGGAATAGATTGGGAGGCATAAGAGGAGGGGGGAAGGACTGCAAAGAGCACCTGACTTGGAGCCCGAGAATCAAGTTCACCAGCTATGAAAGTATGCTAGGCGGAGAATCCATTACCCAAACTGAACTGAAGTGGTTGTATTGACTGGAGGGAATAAAGTGACAACGGGTGGGCTAGGAGAAAACTATGCCCACGAAAACATTATAATTGGCTTTGCTACTTCTGTACCCATGTTGGCTTAGTACATTATACTCTCAGAAATAAAAATGTTGTGATTCCTCCCCAGCCAGTGGACCCGGCAGCTGAGTCTGAGGAATCAGAGGAGGAGGAGGAGGGGCCTGGAGTGACATCAGAGTCAGAGGAAGGCTCTGAGGAGCTCCAAGACTTACAGTCTGATGAGGAGTCTGGCCTCTCTACTCGCGCTCAGGCTGAGACACAGCTGTGCTGGGAGTCTGAGTTGGACAGTGATGAAAAACTGCTGGGACAAATCCAGGATGCATGAAAGTGCAGGCAAGAAAAGAGAGTAGGACAGAGGAATGCAATGGGGCGGCTCCAAAGGCAAAGGAGAAGGCATTAGGAAGCCATGCCTGGGCTGCATAATAAAAGGGAAGGTGTGGGAGGCGCTGGTTGCCAAAGGCAACCATTCATGTTGAGGATCGAGTTTCTGTGAACTGTGTTTGTTTGCCTTGGACATTGACTCAGGTCTGTCAATAATAAAAGGGGATTGGTTTTTTCCTGCAGTTCCAGCCTGCTTCTGGGAAGAGGGGTTTCTCCTTGTGAGCGTAACAAGGACTCACGTAGGCTGGGACATAATAAAAAAATGTCCCACAAGTCTTTATTTCCTGCATGAACCAAGTGGGACAGTTGACAGTAGGAATAGAATTTTTGCAAAAATATGGAGAGAATTAATCAGAGATTTGGATAAGGTGGGCTT
This sequence comes from Crotalus adamanteus, assembly GCA_039797435.1. Lineage (NCBI taxonomy): Eukaryota > Metazoa > Chordata > Lepidosauria > Squamata > Viperidae > Crotalus > Crotalus adamanteus. The sequence goes on from CM077924.1 coordinate 79,858,269, forward strand.
GTAGCAGAAGCTTGGAAAATCCAGCTCTTTCATCCTTTCAAGCAAACAGATTATATTGTGCAGGATTTATCTAATGTTTGTGAATGCTACCCTAGAAGAAAAGAAGACCTTGATAAGAAAGTGAATGCCATTTCACTTAAAATGGAAATGTGTATGCTGAGTTGGGAGACATTGGAAGGGCAGATTTCCACTCGCAGGGAAGCACAGACACAAGCCTCAACTACACAATATCTGCTCCAGCGAAGAGCCAACCTGGAACACACAAGGTTGTTTTCTTGTCCAACTTTGAGCTCACTTTTCAACATGCCTGAACCAGAAAAATGGAAGTTGCAGCCACAGGGAAGCTTGTCTGGCATTTCTGGGCAACTATAATGTGCAGACAGTGCCAAATGTAAAACTCCAGCTATTGCAGTGAACCAAACTGCACAGGAAATAATAAAGATATATTCAAAGCTCCCAGATTTTAGCCTGGCGTGAAAAGAAAATGTTTGCAGTGTGTACTTTTGTTAGCCTTGCTCTGTTTTTTTCCTTTGGCTAAATTGGAGGTATTTAGAGACATGTTTCTATGTCGTTTGAAAAGGAAATATAGTTTGTCCTCAGCGGGCATAATTTTATTTTTTTTATTTCCAATATCTCAAGGGCTGCCATAAAGAAGAGGGAATCAAGCTATTTTCCAAAGCACCTGAAGGCAGGACAAGAAGCAACGGGTGGAAACTAATCAAGGAGAGAAGCAACCTAGAACTAAGGAGAAACTTCCTGACAGTGAGAATAATTAACCAGTGGAACAACCTGCCTCCAGAAGCAGTGAATGCTCCAACACTGGAAGTTTTTAAGAAGAGACTGGACAGCCATTTGTCCGAAATGGTGTAGGGTTTCCTGCCTGAGCAGGGGGTTGGACTAGATGATCTCCAAGTTCCCTTCCAACTTTATTATTATTATTATTATTATTATTATTATTATTATTATTATTATTATTATTATTATTATTATTATTATTATTATTATTGCATGTTTCCAAGGTTATAGAGAGTTTTGAAAACTTGGCTTGGGCATTCTCAGTACCTTTGAAGATTACAAAACATATAGAGAAACTTTTTTTTTTCCTTTGAGGAAAGGGTTAAAAGGACACCTTGAACTGGCAGGAGAGTTCCATTCATTGCAAAGGTTCCTGTATTCTGTGTATGCTGACCCCTGCCATTTCCTTAAATACAGGAAACTCAAGTGCAAAAATTATGCTGGGGTGGGACCATATTTGTGTTTTTCCCTCCAAAAGGAGGAGAGACAGAGAGAGAGAGAAAAGTACCAAAGTACTTTGGTGAACCTTAGTTATGCAAACTTAACATAACCTCAACATCCACAATGGAAGTGGACATTGAAAAATCAAATTTTTGGACTTGAAAGAGGCTCCATCTGGGACTATATATATATATATATATATATATATATATATATATATATATATATATATATATATATATATATATATATATATATATATATATATATATATATATATATATATATATATATATATATATATATATATATTAAAGTTTCTAATAGGTAGGATAGAGCAATATGCAAATCACATACTGCAAACAATTTTGGTCAACCTACTACAAAAAAAGATGTTGAGACCTTGGAAAAAGTTCAGAGAAGAGCAACTAAGATGATCCAAGGCCTGGAGACTAAAACCTATGGAGAACAGCTGCAGGACTTGGTCTGGCTAGTCTAAAGAAAAAAAGAAATAGGGGTGACATGATAGCAGTATTTCAGTATTGGGGGGGGGGCTGCCACAAAGAATAGGGGATCAAATTATTCTCCAAAGCACCTGAAGGCAGGACAAGAAACAATGGTTGGAAACTGATCAAAGAGAGAAGCAACCTAGAACTAAGGAGAAACTGCCTAACAGTGAGGACAATTAACCAGTGGAACAGCTGGCCTCCAGAAATCATGGGCGCTCCATCACTGGAGATTTTTAAGAAGAGACTGGACAGTCATTTGTCTGAGATGGTATAGGTTCTCCTGTTTGAGTGGGGTGCTAGACTAGAAGACCTCCAAGATCCCTTCCAGCTCTATCCTATCTTATCCTATCCTATCCTATCCTATCCTATCCTATCCTATCCTATCCTATCCTATTCCATTCCATATATTCCTATTCTATTCTATTCTATTCTATTCTATTCTATTCTATTCTATTCTATTCTATTCTATTCTATTCTATTCTATTCTATTCCATTCTATTCTATTCCCCAGCATCTGGACATATAAATTGAAATTGCCATTTCCTGTAAGAATCTCTAGGAACATCAGAAATTCTTCAATAATGCTCTTGAATGAGGCTTATCATTATTAGGGACTATAAGGGATTTGAAAGACTAATATTGACAAAATGACAAAAAGAATGATCCTTCTAAAGTCTTTTTTTTTAAAGGAACATCATTAAAAAAAGGTCAAATATCTACTATTACTGTCAGAATCCAATTATATTTCATCTTTAATTATCAAATATAGGAACTCCCAATTCTGCCTTCTCTGGATTCTGCCATAAGAGGGAGAGAAGGGGGAGAGCAAAGGGGCTTTATGGCCCTCACTTCCTTCAGTAAACTTCAAAGGGCTGAATGCTGAATGTGTGTTTATTGTGACCTCTAAGCGTTAACATATCAAAGAAGGGTAATTGCCTTTCATGTAGTTATCTGAAGTCTCCATCCAGACGGAAGAAAGAAGAAAGGGGGTGGAATTGTGATACTTGAAACTATCACTGGAAGGGGGTTTGATTGGGTGGGACTACTGGGGAACCCCTTAAAACCTTGAATGGGAGAGCTTGAACCCCAAGTCCTGTCTAGCATGCCTGCAACCACTTCTCTTAATAAGGGATTCCTGTTGGAAGAATTATTCCAAGAGTTCTGTCTTCTTAAGATGCAAAGTGGGGTGGGTCCTTACATTAGACAGGACTTGCAAAATTAATCCACCTGGAAGGGAGACCCTTGCCGGGGGATTTTGCAAAAATTTACCATGTCAGACAACGAAGCAAGAGAGGGGGAAAACTCCCTGGAAAGAGAGCCGCTGACCCAGTTGGAACCTTGCCAGATGTTGGAATCCGAGAGGCCAGATTCCTCAGGAGAAGAAGTGGTGGAGACACAGGACCACAAGCCTCGCTGGTCGATGGGCGTTGGAAAGAAAAGTGAGTGGGGAAAGGAATCAAGAAAGGTGACCCTGAGACGGGGGACCAAGCAACCAGAATGGAAGCAGGAGATGGAGAAATCCCTGCACGCAAGTGAAGAGGGAGGAAGCTGGGCACCGTACTCAGACTGGATCCTAGAGAAAGCTATTGACTTGATGAAGAGAACTCTCAGCTCCCTAGGAGAGGAGAATACTGAGCCCTACGGCCGCCCCAGTTCCTGGAGCCACAAAGGGAGAGACACCGAGGGGGACGTGGAACCTGCAACCCCAGGGACATCTACTGATCCAGGAGCCCCCACCCCCTACCGGACCACAGATGGTAATCTGGACGGAAGACACTACCACCCACAACGGAGGCACCGATCCATTCCAAGACGTCCACCGTTGGAGGTGAAATTCAAAGGGGAGCCAACACGCTTGGGGTTTTTCCTAACCCAAGTCCTCAGCTACATGGAGGAATATGGGCAGGACATTCCCAGCGACAAAGCCCGCATCCGGATCGTGCAATCTGCCCTGGATGGACCAGCTGCGGATTGGGTGGTGAACTTGCATGACTCCAATGCCCCAGAACTCAGTAACTTCAACCGTTTCATGTCCTCTTTGAGAAAACGATTTGAAGACCCCCTGGCTGATCGCAAAGCCCGTGAAAGGATAACAACGATAAGGCAAGGCAAACGCCCAGTGGCTGAGTATACCCAAGAATTCCGGGCCATTGCCAGCAAACTGAATTGGCCAGAAGACATCCTCCTTGGCCATTTCAAAGACGGACTAAACTATGATCTATATGATGCTTGCCTGCCCCGAGGGGACCCACATCAACTTGAGGAATGGTACGTCTTGGCAGAGGAAGCAGAGATCGACATATTGAAGAGGCACCGCTGAGGAAAACAATGGAGCCGCCCCCCGCCTGAGCTGACACACCAACCGGTGAAATCATCGGCTGCAGCCAAGAAGCAAATGGGGTGTTTCAAGTGCGGAAGAGAAGGGCATCGAGCTGTAGAATGCCGCTCAAAGGCCCCCCAGCACAACCCAGACAGATCCCCAATCAACAAACCCGGAATGTATTCAGCTAAGCCAAAAGAAACGGCCATGAGAATGATGGAAATTGCAGAAACCCCCACCTCTGCTCACCAAGGGGAAAGAACTCCAGCCTACACCACAGGGCCGGTGGATGCCTCAGATGACAGCTCGGAGGGCGAACCCCTGGTAAGTGGATGCATCACACCCATCTTCAAAACAGTGACTATATTAATCCCCCCCATGCCCGAAGCTGTGAAGGTGAAAGCCTTAATAGACTCTGGCTGCACCCGCTGCCTCATTAGCCCAACACTAGTGGGGAATCTGGGCATCCCATCCAGGAGACTGGAACAACCAATCTCATTTGGCCAGCTAGATGGATCCATAGCAGGGGGGTGCCAGCTACCCTAGCCACTCTGCCAATACACCTCTCCCTGGGCAACCATGAAGAGGACATAACGTTTGTGGTGACCCCAGGTATGGAATGCCCAATGATTCTAGGGATGGAATGGTTGAAAAAATGGAACCCCTGGGTAAATTGGAGGACGACAGAAATCAAATTCCCGAAGGGGGACCCTATGGACTTAAAACCCCAAGGGAGGCTACCAGAATCAAGAATAGAAAAAGCATCCATAGAGGAGGAAAAAAGATTAACAGAAATACCAGAAGAATATAGGGACCTTGCTGAAGTCTTCAGTGAGGAGAGGGCGAATGAGCTTCCCCCCCACCGACCCACAGACTGTACCATTGAATTCAAGCCTGGGGCAAAACTCCCGAAGCCCAGATTATACTCCATGAGCCCAAAGGAGAAGGAGGAAATGGAAAGATTTATAAAAAAAAACCTGGAGAGAGGTTTCATTGAGCCAGCCAAGCCTAAAGTGGCTGCCCCGGTCCTTTTTAGAGAGAAGAAGGATGGCTCTTTACGTTTATGCGTGGATTATAGGGCCCTGAATACAATCAGTGAAAGCAACCTATACCCGCTGCCCCTCATGAAAGACATGCTGTCACACCTATCGAAAGGGAAAATTTTTTCTAAACTAGACCTAAGGGAAGCTTACTATCGCGTGAGAATCAAGGAAGGGGACGAATGGAAGACTGCATTTAACTGCCCCATGGGGTGCTATCAATTCAAAGTCTTGCCATTTGGATTACAAGGGGGCCCTGCAGTCTTTATGCAATTAATCAATGACGTTCTAAGGGAGCACCTATTTAAGGGGGTCCTTGTTTACTTGGACGACATTCTTATCTTTACTGAAACAAAAGAAGAACACGTCAAACTTGTCAGAGCGGTTTTAAAGAAGCTGCGAGCCGCTCACCTATATGCCAAACTCTCAAAATGCGAATTCCACCAGGAAAGGATAGACTACCTAGGCTATCGCATATCCCCACAGGGCATTGAAATGGACCCGGAGAAGGTCAAAGCAGTACTAAATTGGGCACCACCCCGCACAAGAAAGCAACTACAAAGTTTCCTGGGCTTTGCAAATTTTTACCGCCAATTCATCCCCTCATTTGCACAGATAGCCTTGCCCCTCACTAACTTACTAAAAACAAAGGGAACATCCTCAGTAAAACCTAGCCAGCCACTAACATGGACAATGGAGTGCCAAGCAGCGTTTGAGAGACTAAAGAGACTTTTTTCTGCCGAACCAGTACTAAGGCACCCAGACATGGACAAGCCCTTCATAATACAGGCAGATGCAAGTGATGTGGCAGTGGGGGCTGTGCTATTACAAGAAAATGATGATGCAGTATTGCAACCCTGTGCATATACATCCAAGAAACTCACGGAAACAGAACAGCGCTGGCCCGTATGGGAGAAGGAGGCTTATGGGATACGTTGGGCATTACTCACGTGGCGACAGTTCCTGGAAGGCAACAAAATCCCCTTCCAGGTGTGGACTGATCACAAAAATTTAGAAGCCCTGAAAACTTCCAGGAAACTCAATCCCAAACAAGTCCGCTGGTCCCAGCATTTTCACCAATTCCAATTTAAGCTCAAACATTTACCAGGAAGAAAGAACTTCCTGGCAGATGCACTATCTCGCATGCCTCAATATAACAGCGCACGAACCACAGACTCTAGACCAATAATGGCAGAGTCACAACTGGCAGCACCAGTAACCACAAGAACCCAAGCCAAAATAAAACCACAACTGGACAGCCAAATTGGGATTGAATTCAGAAAAAGTTTGGAAACAGATGACTGGTTCCAGAAAAACAAACATGTGTGCACAATGAGAGACGGGTTGCCTTGGGTAGGGGAAAAGTTATATATACCAACAACTCAAAGACTAACTTTCATGCACCTTTGCCATGACACAAAATCAGCAGGGCATTTTGGATTTGTAAAAACTTTACACTTAATTAAACGGCAATTTTGGTGGCCATCAATAAAAAAGGACATAGAAAGTTATGTTGCCAGCTGCCCAACCTGTGCATCAGCAAAGAGGTTGCAAGGGAAATCGCCAGGGCTATTACAACCAGTGGCAAGTCCCTCAGCCCCCTGGAGGGAAATAGCCATGGATTTTATAGTGGAATTGCCAGAAAGCAATGGGAATACTGTTATCTGGACAGTCACGGACCTATTTTCCAAACAGGTGCACTTTATCCCTTGCCAAAAAATTCCCACTGCAAAGGCCTTAGCAAAACTTTTCATCCAGCACATTTACAGATTGCACGGGGCACCCCAACGCATCATCTCTGATAGGGGAGTGCAATTTACGTCTGCATTTTGGAAGGAATTTTTATCCCTCTTAGGGACCACTCAGGGATTGACATCTAGCCACCACCCTCAAGGGGATGGACAAGCGGAACGCTGCCAGTCGGTACTTGTGCAATATTTGAGATGTTTTTTAAATTTCCAACAGAGTGATTGGACGGACTTACTTCCTTTTGCAGAAGTTGCCTACAATAATGCAGTCCACTCCAGCACAGGCTACACTCCTTTTCAAATAGCCAACGGTCAAAGTTTCAACCCTATGCCAGAGTTAACCCCAAAAGAACCAACGATCCCTTCACTGAAAGAATGGATGGAAAACCTACAAAACACCTGGCCAATAGTCAGAAAATCACTAGATGAAGCTAGGCGGGCATACAAAGCACAAGCCGATAAAAAAAGGGTTGAGCCTACACCATTCATTATAGGAGAAATGGTGTACTTATCTACAAAATACCTAAAGTCCCTACAGCCCTGTAAAAAACTTGGACCAAAATATATAGGACCTTTTCCAATTAAAAGAATCATAAATCCAGTAACAGTAGAATTAGAATTACCCAAAAACCTCAGGCAAATACACCCAATTTTTCATTGCAGCTTGCTGAAAAGAGAGCATCAGTCACATCTACGGCCAAAAATCCCCCCACCACCACCTCCAATCATGGTGGAGGGTGAACAACACTTCGAAATAAAAGAGATCCTTGACTCTAGGAGATATCATGGAACAACTCAGTACCTAGTTGCCTGAAAACACCTCCCTGCCTCACAAAATGAGTGGGTTCATAAACGTCATGTCAGAGCCCCGAAGCTATTGAAGAAGTTTCACACAGAGTATCCTAACAAGCCTGACTAAAATTTTTACTTGTGTTTTCTTTCAGGTGGATCTCTCTTATTTTTAAGAGGGGCCGGATGTCAGAATCCAATTATATTTCATCTTTAATTATCAAATATAGGAACTCCCAATTCTGCCTTCTCTGGATTCTGCCATAAGAGGGAGAGAAGGGGGAGAGCAAAGGGGCTTTATGGCCCTCACTTCCTTCAGTAAACTTCAAAGGGCTGAATGCTGAATGTGTGTTTATTGTGACCTCTAAGCGTTAACATATCAAAGAAGGGTAATTGCCTTTCATGTAGTTATCTGAAGTCTCCATCCAGACGGAAGAAAGAAGAAAGGGGGTGGAATTGTGATACTTGAAACTATCACTGGAAGGGGGTTTGATTGGGTGGGACTACTGGGGAACCCCTTAAAACCTTGAATGGGAGAGCTTGAACCCCAAGTCCTGTCTAGCATGCCTGCAACCACTTCTCTTAATAAAGGATTCCTGTTGGAAGAATTATTCCAAGAGTTCTGTCTTCTTAAGATGCAAAGTGGGGTGGGTCCTTACAATTACTTTGGATTGTGGGAAATGCACCTCTTGGCTGGTTATTACTGAGGCATCCTTGTTCAAACAGGGCAATATTGATATCTCAGTTAATGTTAAAGCTAGCTGTTTATTCTCTGCTCTGGTTCCGAGCAACAGTGTGTTTTGGACCCAAGGTGAACATAAATGATTTAGCAAAAAAAATTAAGCTTTTTTTTTTCTTTGCAGTACACAATTTTTTTTCTAGAAATCTGGAAAGCTGTAAAGTTTTAATCAACCTTATAAAGGTATTCCTTTGTTTCAAGCATCCATGCAAATGTCATGATGCATTTGGAAGAGGGTGGCCTTGTATTGTAGTATTGTGATACGCTGCTTATATCATTCTGAGCTCTTTGATTCCCCTGACAAACTCCACTGTCTGGACCATAATCAGTTCTCCCAGTAACCAAGAGTTTGGACGTGGTACCTAAAGGGCTCTGTCTAACTATGTTTATTTGAAATACAGTGATAAAAATCATGCAAATTTCAAACAGAAACAAAAGCTATGACATTGGCCAATGTTAAAAGTTGGTGCCCCTCAAATACTGGAACACTGCTACCATATCACTCCTGGTCTTTCTTTTCATTAAACTAGACATAGCCAGTTCCTGCAACCATTCATATGGTTTAGCCTCCAGGGAAAGAAGCAATGGATGGAAACTGATCAAAGAGAGAAGCAACCTAGAACTAAGGAGAAACTTCCTGACAGTGAGAACAATTAACCAGTGGAACAACCTGCCTCCAGAAGTTGTGCATGTTCCAACATTGGAAGTTTTTAAGAAGAGACTGGACAGCTAATTATCTGAAATGGTACATGGTTTCCTGCCTGAGCAGGGGGTTGCACTAGATGACTTTCAAGGTCCCTTCCAATTATTATTATTATGATGATGATCATCGCACAGTCAGCCAGATGTTCAGACTGGATTTGGCATTTTGTCTACCTATCGGGTCCTATCTAAGGACCTGGGGTAGGGAGATGTGGATGTTTGATGGTATTACAGATACAGGATGGAAGCAGTTCCCAGTAAGGCCGCCTTTTGCAATTGACTAATGGCGAATTTGTCAATGCCAATGGTGTTCAAGTGGTGCTCCAGTTGTTTTTGGATGATGATGATGATGATTATGGATCATTGCACAGTCAGCCAGATGTTCAGACTGGATTTGGCATTTTGTCTACCTATCGAGTCCTTACCAAGGATCTGGGATAGGCAGATGTGGATGTTTGATTATGTTACAGATATCGTCGCAAGATGGAAGCAGTTCCTAGTAAGGCCACCTTTTGCAATTGACTAATGGCAAATTTGTCAATGCCAATGGTGTCCAAGTGGTGCTCCAGTTGTTTTGGGATTGCACCCAAGGCACCTATTACTATTGGTACTACCCTTGCTTGCTTTTGCCACAGTCTTTCTATTTCTATTTGTAGGTTTTTGTATTTTGTTATCTTCTCCAGTTCTTTCTCGTCTATTCTGCTGTCTCCAGGCACTGCCATGTCCACTATCCAGACTTTTTTGTCTTTCTTATAGACAATTGTTAAGTCCAGGGTGTTATGTTGCAGGTGTTTGTCTGTTTGAATTCTGAAGTCCCAGAGCAGTATAATAACAATAACAATTATTATGGATCATCGCACAGTCAGCCAGATGTTCAGACTGGATTTGGCATTTTGTTTACCTATCGAGTCCTTACCCAGGACCTGGGATAGGCAGATGTGGATGTTTGATGGTATTACAGATATCATCGCAGGATGGAAGCAGTTCCCAGTAAGGCCGCCTTTTGCAATTGACTAATAGCGAATTTGTCAATGCCAATGGTGTTCAAGTGGTGCTCCAGTTGTTGAATACCATTGGCATTGACAAATTTGCCATTAGTGTTTATTATTATTATTATTATTATTATTATTATTATTATTATTATTATTATTATTATTATTATTATTATTATTATTATTATTATTATTATTCCCCTCCTCTCTGTGACAGCCCCTCAAATATTGCTATAGCAGAATGCCCGTGGTCCAAACAGGCCTGAAATTACGTTCTCTCATACTATACCTTATAACCCACGAAGACACCATGTGCCCAACTTCCAGCTAGACTTTTTTTTTCCTTTTCGGTTTGAAATGTTTCACTGTCCGAAGAAGCTTCTTAGAAAAGCAGCAAATTGTTTCAAACCGAAAAGAAAAGACGCTCTACTCAACACGACCCAACTTCCAGACTGCTCGGTTAATACAAATCAATAGTATAATCCACAAGATAGCGCTATTCAGATATTCAGCCTACCTTTCATGATTTTTCAGATCTTGGCTTCTATACGTTCTCCATACCAAGCTCAGGTGTCTATGGAGATTCTTAGTCATCCACGTCATGATTGTCCCAAAGGTGTTTTTTTTTTCAAAAGGCGATTGGACTTTGTTTTTCCTTGAAGAGATTTCACTTCTCATCCAAGAAGCTTCTTCAGTTCTGGCTGAAGGGTGGAGAACGGAAGGATTTATACTCCTTGCAGACAGCTGGTCATTTGCCTTCTTTTAGAGAGTCATTGATGCCACCTGGAGGCTTATCTGCGTCATAAGGGACCTGGAAGGATTTATATTTTGAGCGCTCAGATAAACCTCCAAGTGGTGTCAATGATTCTCAGAAAGAGGGCCAATAACCAGATGATGGCAAAGAATATAAATCCTTCCATTTTCCACCCTTCAGCCAAAACCGAAGAAGCTACTTGGATGAGAAGTGAAACATCTTCAAAGAAAAACAAGAAAGTCCAGTTGCCTTTTGGAAAAAAAAGCAGCTTTGGGACAACCAAGCATAAATGCTTGCAAAACCACAATGGGCCAAATCTCTCTGGAAACTATTAATTAATTAACATTATATATTATAAAGTGTATAGCATTTCAAGCCACAGAAACAATAAAATTGTAACTCCTGGAAATGAATGACCGGGCGTGATCCACAGTGACCCGATTCCTTAGACATATTTGACTACAGTGGAAAATACAGCACTCGATAGAAAGGTATAGTTTTTGACGTGCTGATTGGCAACTAATGTCAAATAAAGGGAGATTACCGAGTGACAAGAAATTGGCGAGACCAAAAGCAAAGTTGTCAGTTTCACTTGCTGAAAAAATCTTGGGGACAGGGAACAGTTCTCTAATGCAGATGGACAGCTATTTCACCATTTGGCTGCACTCCCTGTAACAGCCTCATTTGAAGGATTAGAAGTCATATTTTTATCTGAATTAAAGCAAAATCAGAATCGTGTGATATACAGCAAAAGAAATATCACTGAGCAGATTTTATTTATTTATTTATTTTTAAAAGTAGCTTATTCTTTTGTTGGGCATTCAAAAAGCACAATAAACAGCTATGTTCTAAATGTCCTTGCTTGGTGCAATTCACCTCTTTAGAACATTGTTCCAAATAAATACAGAATCTTTCAAATTCATATTTTTTTTTTCCCCAAGGCAAAAAAACTCACAATAAATTTCAGTATAAACCGATTCCCTCTCTTCTGCTTTCCCTCTTCCTGAAGGCTAGCATTCTATTTTCAGGACAGGTATCCTCCAAATACAAAGTTGATCTTGGCTCCCCCCCCCTTATGTCTTGTGAACAACTCTGCAAAGTGTGCATCATGAAGTTGTGTTAATCCCTCCAAGGGAGACTCAAGAACAAGAGCTAAAATTAGTACTGGCAGAAGGAGGAGGAAGACAACAGAAGAAGATTGTCACTGTTGGACAATTTTCCCGATCATCCCATTCTTTTAGATCAAGATTGGAGACTGTGACAGAATAAAAAAGTTGGAAGGGACCTTGGAGGGACCTTGGAGGTCTTCTAGACCAACCCTATGCTCAGGCAGGAAACCTTATACCATTTCAGACAAATGGTTGTCCAGTCTCTTCTTAAAAACTTCCAGTGTTGGAGCATTCACAACTTCTGGAGGCAGGTTGTTCCACTGACTAATTGTTCTTATTTTCAGGAAATTTCTCCTTAGTTCTAGGTTGCTCCTCTTTTGATGAGTTTCCATCCATTGCTTCTTGTCCTGTCTTCAGGTGCTTTGGAGAATAGGTTGGCCCCCTCTTCTTTGGGGCAGCCCCTTAGATATTGGAAGACTACTATCATATCACCCCTAGTCCTTCTCTTCATTTAACTAGACATACCCAATTCCAGCAACTTTTCCTTATATGTTTTAGCCTCTAGCCCCCTAATCATCTTTGTTCATCTTCCAGTCCAATCTCCTGCTCAAGCAGGAGACTCTTTACCATTTCAGACAAATGGTTGTCCAATCTCTTCTTTAAAACCTCCAGTGATGGAGCACCCACAACTTCTGAAGACAAGCCATTCCACTGGTTAATTGTTTTCACTGTCAGGAAATTTCTCCATGGTTCTAGGTTGCTTCTCTCCTTGATGAGTTTCTGTCCATTGCTTCTTGTCCTGCCTTCAGGTGCTTTGGACAATAGGTTGACCCCCTCATCTTTATGGCAACCTCTGAGATATTGGAAGACTGCTGTCATGTTACCCCTAATCCTTTTCTTCGTTAGACGTTCACAAATTCCTGCAACCCTTCTTTTTCTCCTAAGCTCAGTTTCTAAATCAGCTCATTGATTTATCATATCAATTATCATGAGCCCAAAGGTATGGTTGGACCAAAACGTCCAGCTACTATAACCTGCTAGAAGTTGATGGCAAACAATTGTTCATTACCCTCATTTTGGAACAGGATGGTTTTATAGCCTCAGAAATATTCTTTTTTTCAGCTTGTTCTTGCCTCCAGGAGTAGAAAGGAATAATGGAGGAAATACCCAAGAAGAATAAAATCATATGAAGAATCATCTCATAAACTAATTTGCTTTGGGTTATGCCACCACCTTCAGACATCAAACATTAACAAATAACAGAATAATGGAGTTGGAAGGGACCTTGTAGGTCATCTAGTCCAACCCCCTGCTCAAGCAGGAAACCCTATGCCATTTCCTACAAGTGACTGTCCACTCTCTTCTTAAAAGCCTCCAGTGATGAAGCATCTGAAGGCAAGCTGCTGCACTGGTTGATTGTTCTCACTGTCATTTCTAAGTTGAATCTCTCCTTGGTCAGTTTCCACCCATTGTTGACCACCTTCTGTTAATCTATTAACATCACAATATTTTTTTTTACTACCAGGTGTCACATGTGTATTCTTTTTGTGTTTTAAAAGCTTGCATTTGCTTTTTTTTCCCCTTATTTTTCTTTTCTTTCATTCTTATAGTTCAGCAACTACACTGATTAGTTAGTACATTGCAATTGTTTATTCTCTTTTAACAGGCTCACAGAGGATACCATATTGCAAGATTTAAAAGGTCTCCGATGGACATTTATAGATTTTTTTTCCTAAGAAAAACAACAACCCCCCAAAAAAACAATACGCATATGTACTATACATTGCTATTTATTGGCAAATTCTAATTTCAAGTTTAAAAAACAAGAGGTTGAAGAGATGATCTGGAGATGCCTTGTTGAGGGAACAAATGGCACCATTAGTGTTGGTAGATAAAATCAAAATATTTGTTAATTAGAAAGTATTTATTTTGGAATGTCAGACTTGTGACGCAAATCTTGCTCTCTTAAATACAAAATGGGAGAAGGGCAGAAACTGGATGCAATGGTGAATGTGTCCTTCCATATCCATCCTACTGCCTAGTGTTCAAACATCTCATCTTCTTCATGAAGAAATTTGAAAAAAAAAATTGGACACTCTTATAAAAAGAACATACCGTATATGCCGGCGTATAAGGCGACCCGGCGTATAAGACGACCCCCGTCTTTATCGCCAGGCCGCATTCCTAGAACGTCACCTTATACGCCGGAAACTACCAGTATTTCCGGCGTATAAGACGACTCGGCGTATAAGACGACCCCCATCTTTGGCACCAATTTCAGCGCTCGCAGAAGTCGCCTTATACGCCGGCATTTACGGTAATCATAATTTCAGCCACTTCAAACTGTCAAATTGAAGATGGATTTCAACACTAAACGCAACTGGATTTCCACATTCTTTTCCAACAAAACAACCATCAATTGATAGATGAATTGGTGATGATGGTTGTTTTGTTGGAAAAGAACGTGGCAATCCAGTTGCGTTTAGTGTTGAAATCCTTCATCAATTTGACAGTTTGAAGTGGTTGAAATTATGATTATATTCTTTTTATAAGAGTTTCCATTTTTTTTTCAGATTTCTTCATGAAGAAGATGAGATGTTTGAACACTAGGCAGTAGGGTGGATATGGAAGGACACATCCACCATTGCCTCCAGTTTCTGCCCTTCTCCCATTTTGTATTTAAGAGAGCAAGATATACCAATTATGTCAGTCTGTGTGTTGCTTGTGTTTTCCTTTGTACAGTTGGAAACAACCACACAGCTTGCCCTGTATTGCAGTGCTTTAAGCATTGAATAGGGAACCTATCACATCACTTCTTTGCTCTCTATCTCTTTACAATACCCATGTAGACTACATACAAGTGAGGGAGAATAGTCCTAGGAACTAGTTCCTTCAGGGGAACTAAAAAGGCAAAAAACAGTCAGAGTTGGTCAGGAGACTTCAGGCAATTACGGAAAGGTCTGATCATTTGAAAGAAGTTATGCCCTGACTTTGCTTTGCTACTGTCTGGAGCACAAAGGGAAGAACACAAAGAAAAAGCTGCATGGCCTTCTTTTACCACTGCATTCAGCCAGCTTTGGTAAAAGCATGGCTGATGATTTCTTTACATAGGGATTGTTTTCACAATAAGACAATTCAGAGAATGGTAGACTCCAAGGCTGTTTTGTTCGTGAGCAACGGGTCTAAGAGAGATTGTGAGAATCACGCTTTTCTGAAAGTTTAGCCAGTAAAACTGTCAACAACTGTGCACTATCTCAGATACAATGTCTCTTTAGGAATGCTTTCATGGAACAATGTGTGACCTTGGTTTTGACCCACCACCATTTTGTTTGCTTCATTCTTCTGAGGAAAGATAAATTATTTTGATCTTACTTTATGTATGTCCCCACGTCTATTCAGAGACTTAATTCTCTTTTTCTTCTCTGTAGGTTGCTTCTAATCTACAACATTTGCTGAGCTGTTGTTTTTGCTGCCATTTTGAATGTTGATTTAAATATCTAGTGTCCATGGAAGGAAAAAAAGCACCTTATTTTGTCAAGCAGTACAATTGTTTGTCTTCTCCTTCTCCTTCTCCTTCTCCTTCTCCTTCTCCTTCTCCTTCTCCTTCTCCTTCTCCTTCTCCTTCTCCTTCTCCTTCTCCTTCTCCTTCTCCTTCTTCTTCTTCTTCTTCTTCTTCTTCTTCTTCTTCTTCTTCTTCTTCTTCTTCTTCTCTCCTCCTCCTCTACCTCCTCCTCCTCTTCATGCATTTCTTTGTTTGCATTCAATGTCTTTGCAAACCTTCATAAGCCTTTCTGACAGCTAGTTTTTAATCAATGAGTTCTTCTTCTTCTTCTTCTTCTTCTTCTTCTTCTTCTTCTTCTTCTTCTTCTTCTTCTTCTTCTTCTTCTTCTTCTTCTTCTTCTTCTTCTTCTTCTTCTTCTTCTTCTTCTTTTCTCCTCCTCCTCCTGCTTTTCTTTATTTGCATTCAATGTCTTTGCAAACCTTCATAAGCCTTTCTGACAGCTAGTTTTCAATCAATGTGTTGTCTATTTAGGTTATAGACCAACCCAATCACTGGTTTCCCATCACATTTCCTACACTAAGAAAAGATGAATTTTCCCCTATTCCCATTTGGGATGACGAGGTGGGGGAGAATGAAAATGAGAAACAAAGCCTGAATTTTTTCCCCTCTTTTCAGAAAAGTGTGAGATCCTTCTGACACTAATTGTTATTGGATGTTGAATACAATCTTGTTGAGTTTGAGAGTACATTTGATTCCTTGATTTGTGTGTGTGTGTTAGGGTTGGCTTCCGATCAGGGTTGGCATCCCTGCTGTTGTTAGTGTGTGAAGAGAGAATGTGGTTATCTATATTCCGAGCCAACCAATTTGAGGAGATAGGATAATTACCAGAGGCCATGAAGGCTTCTAATGATAGCAACAGCAATAGCACTTAGACTTATACACTGCTTCACAATCTTTACAGCCCACTCTAGGGAGTTTACAGAGTCGGCCTATTGCCCCCAACAATCTGGGCCCTCATTTTACTCACCTCAGAAGGATGGAAGGCTGAGTCAACCTTGAAATGGTGAGACTCGAACTGTTGAACTGCTGGCAGCCAGGAGCCAGAAGAAGTAGCCTGCAGTACTGCATTCTAACCACTGCTCCAGCATGGCTCAGGTAGAATGCAGTGTGAGTTGTGGCAAGCATGGTCCTCTCAATTATCATCAAGGGAAGAAGACAATGATAGATGCCTTAATTACACAGTCCTGTAAGTGTCTTATCACATCTACAGAACAAGCATCTTTACTCATCTGCTGATGACTATAAGCTGTCCAACTAAGGTGAACGACTCCTTTTGTTCTCTGCTCCTTGCATATATTTTAGGATTTTAATTAATAAAAGCTGCATTTGATTCTGTCATCTAACCTGGCTCCTCTATCTTTCCAGTAGGTGACCCGTTAGACCACTTTACCTAAAAAAAATGTCTATTTTGGAAGACGAACAGGACACCCCATATATTGAATCAGTAGCATCAAGAGGCTACTGTGCTTTCCTGCCCTCGACCCCATATCACATACATATTCCATGTTATCAATTCCATGGACAGTAGAAAATCAAGCACAGCTTTATACAGACCCCTTGTGTTTCATAGCTATAGAGAATTCTGGGAAAATCTTTCAACACGGTTCATTCTGAAATGTTGTCCGACACGCAATTCCTTACTATTCTTTTGACTATAGCATCTTCATTTCTAAAAGTTTGATATACAGTAGATAGCTCTTCCATTTGCTCACATTGACATTGGTAACTTCCAGCATGGCCAGTTTGATAATAAAACAATAATTATACTGCTGGATCATCACTACCTTGTTGGATGTGTTGCAATGGAAATGCCCAAACATTTACCCATTGTAGATACACCCACTCACCAAATGAGCTCCAGCTGCAGCAACTCAAAAAGTCCTTTTAATAACATTAATTGCAGTAAACATGGAAGCCTTTTTTTTTTTTAGTGTCCAATGATTATACAGCTTACACAGTAACATGGCCGTATTAAAAAGACAAGGCACAAGAGGCTTTGTTAGCTAAAAAGTGAATTAAGCTCCAGCTTTAGCAAAACAATAATTTTGTAAATGGGAAGCTAGGCACACGACCAAGGTTAGGAAGTCAGAAATAGAGAGTCCGATGCTCTTTTGATCTCCTTGTAGAGCATCAGCTGACACCACACTATCCCAAAAATGGCACAGAGGGAGATTGTGGAGTTGTTGTTTTTTTGGCAAACCATTTTATACAAAGTACAGATAGATGGTCTATCACTCATCCAACCTTTTTTTTTTTAATACAGCCTACATGAAAAAAAAATAGTGCTACTTGGGTTCTTAAGTATTTTATTTTTTATCACTGATCATGCTATAATTTGTCTCAGGTTATAGCAGTGGTTCTCAACCTTTTTAATGCTGCGACCCCCAACCGGTCATAAGTCGAGGACTAAACTGGTCGTAAGTCAAGGACTAAATTGGTCGTAAGTCGAGGACTACCCAACCGGTCGTAAGTCAAGGACTTTCCCTGCCCAGGAGCGCTGTGCATGCGTGGTGCCACCCCCTGTGCTGGCCAAGACATAGCTGGCAACCGGCCGACCACCGGCTGGGCCATCAGCTGGCCCAGCCCAAGGGAGGTAAGGCACCCACTAGAAAAGGGGAAAAAATGGCAGACAGCCTTGCTTGGCGACCCCTGTGAAATGGTCGATCGACCCCAAATGGAGTCGCGACCCATAGGTTGAGAACCTCTGGGTTATAGGGACACTATTTGCAGAATACAAATGCTGCAACTGCTGAGAACGAATGAACTATTTCAACTGCGATCCCGAAGATCCCCACCACACAGCAACAAAAATCATAACCCTCCACGAGAAATCGGACCACGTCTCAACAACAACAGCCAGCCAATCAAACAACCCAAAACCAGACCTTGACTCAGAAGCAACCGAACGAACAACAACATTTGCATCATACAGACAATACTTGAACACCAAAGAGTGTGGCCCAACAACAACAACTAGCCAATCAAACAGCCCATGACTCAGCAACATCCGGACAAACAATATCCGCACCAATTTGTATCACACAAAAAGGTATTTAAAGGTCAATGCTCTGACAGACAAGTATAATTCAAAGCACGCTGAAGATGTCCCCTCGAACGGAGATGATACGATTGCAACCAAATTGCCAAGCTTGTATATCAAACCAGTAGCCCAACCACTGCTTCATCTAGATGCTAAAGATTGTCACATGTGACTTTTTATTGCCGGAACTGCTGATCTCCTAGGAATCTGTGTTTAAAATGGGGTAAATGTACAAAATGGACTTGCCATGCATATTTTTATTCCTAATGTTAGATTTGGTGAAAGAGTGGTGTGGTGGCCTAGAGGTGGAGCTCTCACTGCTACCTATGATTGAACTCACTAGAGGCTGTAAGTTTGATCCTAGGTAGCAACAGATATTTTTCTCTCTGGGTACAAAGAGAGAATATTTACTGTGAGTCCAGCATAGGCATCAGGAAGGGCATCCGGTCAGCAAACACTCAGTTACATTCAGTATCCCTGACTCCACCCAGATGCAAGGGATTTGTTGTTGTTGTTAGTTGCAAAGTCATGTCTGACCCATCGCGACCCCATGGAAAATGTTCCTCCAGGCCTTCCTGTCCTCTACCATCTTCTGGAGTCCATTTAAGCTCATGCCTTCTGCTTCAGTGACTCCATCCAACCACCTCATTCTCTGACATCCCCTTCTTCTCTTGCCCTCAATCTTTCCCAGCATCAGGCTCTTCTCCAGTGAGTCCTTCCTTCTCATTAGGTGGCCAAAGTACTTGAGTTTCAACTTCAGGATCTGGCCTTCTAAAGAGCAGTTGGGTTGATCTCCTCTAGGACTTACCGCTTTGATCACCTTGCAGTCCAGGGGACTTACAGGAGTCTTCTCCAGCACCATTGTTCAAAGGCCTCAACAGGGTCATTAAAAAAATGTTAGATTTGGTGAAAAAACTGGATATCATAATTATAATCATCATCAATTTTCAGCAAAGCCAACGTAATGACATTATATAGTCTACAAAATGGAGCTGACACAGAGAGAGGTTACCAAATGAAAGCAACAATAAATGAAATGTCCAGAGAAAGTTTAAAGGTGTGAATGAAGAAACTACAAATAAGTTAAGCAACAAGTAACTGAGCTTGCAAGGATGAGAAATAAGAAAGGGAAATAAAATAAAAAAAATATTCCTACTCTCTTGTTGACTCTACTTATTTTTATTTTATTTTTAATCTTCCTGCTCCAACGCAAAAGAGTTAAACTTTCTCTTGATGGCATTTTGGATCCGAACTTTTCGAAAAGGATTCCATCATTTCTTATATCTATTTATAATATAACGTAACATAAATTATATAAAGTAAATATAATCTACTATTTACATGGAGGAGTCTACTGATGGAGTTTGATTTTGCAGTGACAGAACTATTTGAGGAGCAAGGAATAAATACATACATACATACATACATACATACATACATACATACATACATACATAAATAAATAGGAGTTTTCAAATTTTATTTAATATGAATATTCTGGCTAGTATATTCAATGGCCATTCATGTAAGGGTAATTTTGTTCAGGTACATGTTTCCTCCAGACTGGCTTGTTTTGCCAGATGTTTAAAAAAAAGAATGGAAGAGTTTTAAAATGAATATATAAGTACGTTGTGCAGTTATTTCTCTTTTACTTGTTAACTGCTCAACAATGGTATCCCAGGATACTGTCTGAAGGAGATGTTTGGTTTTGTTAATATATCTGAACCTTAGTGGGCTAGATATTAGCATAACAGTATCCGTCTGCCAAAGGAAGGTTTTTACACATTTAAATTGATTTTCTTAACTTAGAATCATGCAGCATAGAAACAAAGGAAATAATGCTATTTACTGGTCATAACACTACATGCTATTAGATCAATAACTAGCCCTGGCAGACAGATGCATCAGGAAAAAAAATAGTTGACCTAGATCACTTTCAATTGGCAAGGTAACATTTTGATAATGGATATAAGGGCATGCTATTTAAATAAAACATACCGTAAATTACAACACTTATGGGCAGGAAGGTGGGGGGAGAGAGAAGGAAGGGCAAATACTGAAGAAGAAGCAAACACAAATCAATGAGAAAGTGACAGAGGAAAGAGCACATAGAGAAAAAAGAACAATAGATCGATGAAAAATGTAGAACAGGACAGGACAGGAAAGGACAGGAATAGAATAGAATAGAATAGAATAGAATAGAATAGAATAGAATAGAATAGAATAGAATAGGATGGGATGGGATGGGATGGGATGGGATGGGATGGGATGGGATGGGATGGGATGGGATGGGATGGGACGGGACGGGACGGGACGGGACGGGATGGGATGGGACGGGAGAGGATAGGATAGGATAGGATAGGATAGGATAGGACAGGTCAAGACAGGACAGGACAGGACAGGACAGAACAGAACAGAACAGAACAGAACAGAATAGAATAGAATAGAATAGAAATAAGGAATAAGGAATAAGGAATAGAATAGAATTAGAATAGAGTGGAGTGGAGTGGAGTGGAGTGGAGTGGAGTGGAGTGGAGTGGAGTGGAGTGGAGTGGAGTGGAGTGGAGTGGGGTGGGGTAGGGTGGGGTGGGGTGGAGTAGAGTGGAGTGGAATGGAATGGAATATGGGCACTCGGTCTCTAAAAGGTTTGCCATCACTGACCTAAAGTATATCATGCCCTATTAATACATGTTTTCATTCTCAGCACAGAGTGCAAAGTAATTAGCATTGCTATTATTAGTAATAATGGTGTCGATGTTTTTATTAACAATAACATCATGATGAGAATAAAAAAAAATAGTGTCAGACTTTTTAGATAAAATGCAAAGTTGCTTAATTAAAAAGGTTAAAGACTCCATGAAGATTAGCTTCTAGGTAGTTCCTGGAAGATTTTCAAATGCTGATTTGAGGAATTTACATGGGCGTATCAATATAGTTTTCTTGGCAACAATAGGGTGCAGAAACAAAACAACCACTTCATAAATGCATCAGGACAAGATTCAGCCGTCCATCGTTGAGGCCACGTGGAGGTTTACCTGTGTCCTCAGGGTCACCGGAGTGGTGCAAATGGGTGTGGAACTGCTGAAAGGACCATGTTGTAGACTGGAGATACAGTAGATGATGTTGTATCTCCCTTCCTATGTTGAGAGAGGGCTCTTCAGTTTTGATATAGATGCCTTTTTGACCCCTGTTTCAAACCAGCGGTCCTCTCTGTTCAAAATGTGGACTTTGCTGTCTTCGGAAGAGTGGCCTTGGTCTTTTTCGAAGTGTCTCTTTCGAAGACAGCAAAGTCCACATTTTGGACAGAGAGGACTGCTGGTTTGAAAGAGGGGTCAAAAAGGCATCTATATCAAAACTGAACAGCCCTCTCTCAACATAGGAAGGGAGATACAACATCATCTACTCTATCTCCAGTCTACAACATGGTCCTTTCAGCAGTTCCACACCCATTTGCACCACTCAGGTGACCCTGAGGACACAGATAGACCTCCAGGTGGCCTGAACAATTCTCTAAAAGGATGCAAATGACCAGCTGTGTGCAAGGAGTATAAATCCTTCCATTCCCCACCATCCAATCAGAGCTGAAGAAGCTTCTTGGATGAAAAGCGAAACGTCTTCAAGAAAATCAAGAAAGTCCAGTTGCCTCGTGAAAAAAGCACCGTTGGGACAATAGGGTAGAGAGGGTTTTTTGTGGTTTTATTCTCCCAGGATTCGCCTATAACCTTACACCTTGTGTAAGAAGTTTTATATCAGCATACATTTTGATTCTCTATGCTGTTTTCATCTTCTCTTAAAACATTAACAGAATCCACAATGGACTGAGAATCAGTGTCTCCACCAGGTAATTGACAGTTGAGCGGAAACTAAATTAAATCAAGTAAAAATAGCAAACAGGGAGAAATCTTCTACTCAGACTTCCTCATCCTCCCAAATAGGTTACTCAGACGTAATCCTCATATCAAGGATAAGGTCTGTAAACACAAATAGAGTTAATTAAATTAGGTCTCCTAGCAGAACTGCATGTTCACAAGAATAAACATCATAGACTTACCTACACACACACACACACACAGAGAGAGAGAGAGAGAGAGAGAGAGAGAGAGAGTGGGTTCACTCTAGAACCCATGTAGATATTTCCTCACCAAGACAAGCTCCCCTATAAAAGTATGTCTTTATACCCCATTTATTTGCCAGCAGCCCCTAAAGGCAAACCCCTTGCACTTAGAAATAAATATTTCTTCTTTCCTCACAGCTGTCTGGATCTCATTTTTATATATTCTTGTATATTCTCTCTCTCTCTCTCTCTCTCTCTCTCTCTCTCCCCTTCCTTCCTTCCTTCCTTCCCTCCCTCCCTCTCTCTCCCCCAATAGGCAATGCTATTCACCAGTTCTAATGTCTAACAGCTTTTATTCTAGTGAAACATGCAAGTCCTAATCAACAAGGTTTAGATGCTAAAGCTGCCAGCTTCAAGAAATATGTCACACAATTTGCTGTCAAACTAATTAATTAGATAACATTATTGACTGTCCCCAGCGATCTGTTGAGTGCTCAGTGTCTCTTCCTAGCTTCAATTTTATTTTACATTTTTTTTAATTCTATACTTTCATTAAAAAAATAAATAAAAAAAAGCTATTTTATATGTCAAATAGAAAGACGGGATAGTTTGATAATCCCATGAATTGTAAAAGAGCATCTCAGCATCTAAGATGACTTTATAAGTCGAGGCAAAGCTTTGACATCCTATTAAGGTCATTTTCCTTTGAAATGTTCAAGGGCCGTTCTTCAAAAGTAATTATAGTCCGGTAATTATCTTGCCATTTCCGATCAAATATATGGACATGTTTTGTGGTACATTTCATATCCTTTTAGACTTATTTAAGGGAAAAAAAGAAAACCCTTGTAAAATAACTTTGATTTCATTAATTATTATTCCACTCTATATACATGATCGTAAAGACTTGATGATAAGACTTAGTGCAGTATGACATTATCTTAATTCACCTGAGATTAAAAGAAAAGGGAAAAAAAAGCTGAAGCTAATTGAAGAGAAATCTGAAATTGGTTGTCAGACAAGAATGAGTAATTATAATCTGTTGGGTCTTAATTCTTATATGACCGGGAAGATTATATACTGTATGTGAGATCTAACACAAAACAGATTTTAGTTGCCAAAAAGATGACCTCAGAGACCTTTAACCTTCCAGACAAGATTATTTCAGAGGAAGGAGGTGAAATAAATTTCTCTATATGTGTACATGTGTAAAACTAAATATTTTTTATCAAAATAACAGTGTTGAAAGGGACCTTGGAGGCTCTGCTCAAGAAGGAGATCCCATAGCATTTCAGACAACTGGCTGTCCAGTCTCTTCTTAAAAACTTCCAGTGTTGGAGCATTCACAACTTCTGGAGGCAAGTTGTTCCACTGATTAATTGTTCTCACTGTCAGGAAATTTCTCCTTATTTCTAGATTGGTTCTCTCCATGATTAGTTTCCATCCATTGCTTCTTGTTCTACCTTCAGGTGCTTTGGAGAGTACCTTGTCCCTCTCTTTTTTGTGCCCCTCAAATATTGGAACACCGCTCTAGTCCTTCTTTTCATTAAACTCGATATACCCAGTTCCTGCAACTGTTTTTCATATGTTTTATCCTCCAATCCCCTGATCATCTTTGTTGCTCTTCTCTGTACTCTTTCCAGAGTCTCAACATCTTTTTTTATATTATGGTGACCAAAACTGGATGAATTATTCCAGTCAAATGCGGTCATTAGCAAATGTTGCTAATTTACAATAAATGAATTAACAGCATAAAACGGATTAAAAATAACTATTCTCTGCTGAAGAGTGGAGATTATATATTGTTAATCAATGCATTACGACGATATACTGCATAATCCTACATTATTGTACTTGGTGTATGACCATTTTTCTTGTATAAGGAAGGATGCCTATCAAAGAAGCCTGCAGATTCAGAAGGAAATGTTCAAGCACAGAATCATAAAAACATAGGCCTGGAAGGGACCTTGGAGGTCTTCTAGTCCAACCCCATGCCCAAAATAGGAGTCAGCCCCCCCCCCCCACCCACCCAAGGCAGAAGTCTTTAATCAGTGATCTTTAATCCCATCAAAAAAATTGATTTCTTTTCATTTCCTTTGACCCTTCTAATGAGAGTATTCATATTTTAGATCAGTTTGTTCTCTGTGTTTATTATTTAAATTAAGATTTCATCGTGTTTTTAGATCCTTTGACCAAAATGAGTTGGGTATCTCAGAAGTACAGAATGACAATCTTTTCAGTTAAAATATCTTTTCACCTCACTGTGCTGTCCAGATGTATTAGCAGCATCTAAAATCCCCGGGTGTTTATTAGCATTGCAAGATGTTTAGAAAGAGGCTGATCCATATTTTGCTGCTGTGAAAAGAATAATGCTGAAGAGCAGTTTGTAGTAGGGCATAAAGAACTAGCTAGGTAGATTTAAAGCATGGAACAAGGAGTTAAGGATATAAATTTTAAAATAATGTAAGCGGTGAGCTGAGCAGTGCAGGGAAGACCTAGAGGTGAAGACACTCTCCTCCTGCTTGAAGGGTGAAGATTGAAGGTTGAGAGTTCAATCCTACTCAACGTCAAAGGTTTCTCTAATAGGGTGCAAAGAGAAAATACCTGTTGCAAACTCCACAGAGGTGTTGGGAAGGACATCGCAGGTAATCACTCAGCTCCATTTTTACAGGGACATAAAAATAATCTTAAAAATGTAAACAGTGACCTGCCTGGATTGGACTCCTGACCTATTCAGATGAGCAGTCTGTTGTCACAGCCGACTGACTTGTGCAGAATCAACAACACAAGTAAGCCAATTAATCTTATCTCAGATGGTCTTCAGAAGTAGTCACAATAGCTACTCTTCTCCATGAGTTCTACGAAGGAATAGCTTATGGTACCAAATCACTTTTTAAGCTTCTTAAAGAATACTAAGTACATCTCTTATGAACTTAAGATCAGATAAATTCGAGAAAAGGGCTTCTTTCATGGATACCTTTGACAATGTTTAGAAAGGATGAGCTGTCAATCTCATTACCTTGGAAATATAAGATTCTAGATGGGATATGTACCGTAAATGCCGGCGTACAAGGCGACCCAGCGCATAAGACGACCCCCGTCTTTATCACTGAGCCGCATTCCTAGAACGTCGTCTTATACGCCGGACACTACCAGTATTTCCGGCGTATAAGACGACTCAGCGTATAAGACGACCCCCGTCTCTGGCGCCGATTTCAGCGCTCGCGGAAGTCGCCTTATACGCCGGCATTTATGGTATACCATTTATGGGGTGGTCTTACTTTGGCCCATTTTTTGATAAGTTTTTTTTAATGTGTGGATTTAATTGCAACTTTAAATAGAATGTATGGTTTAAAGATGTACGTTTAATTTAGTATTGGGGTATATTGCATGAAAAACTGGAATGCTTCATAATATAAAGAATTATACATACAGCATACAGTGGATAGAGGGATAAACATTGCTATTGATATATAGGTTTCTACAGAAGCAATGTACAGTAGTATTTACAAATATGGTTGCTATTTGTACCTACTTGTTTCCTAATTTATACCATGCAAAGAGTGATCATTATTATTCTATGTGGGCAAAAATTAATACTCTGTTTTTAGTATAACATCTGGTTTTTTGTTTGTTTGTTTTGTTTTTTGCTTACTCTTCTTTTTTCTATTTCCATTTGTTTTTGTTTTGGACATTTTTTCTTCTTCATTTTCAGTACTAAAGTCATAACAAAGATTTAGTTTTATCTACTGGATGTTTCAAATATTGTACTGAACTCATTCTGGAGAAAGAAAGAAAAGGAAGGAAGGAAGGAAGGGAGGGAGGGAGGGAGAGGGCGAGAGGGAGGGAGGGAGGGAGGGAGGGAGGAAGGAAGGAAGGAAGGAAGGAAGGAAGGAAGGAAGGAGAGGGAGTGAATGAGGAAGGAAGGAAGGAAGGAAAGAAGGAAGGAAGGAAGGAAGGAAGGAAGGAAGGAAGGAAGAAAGAAAGAAAGAAAGAAAGAAAGAGGGAGGGAGAGAGGAAGGAAGAAAGAAGAGGGAGTGAATGAAGAAGGAAGGAAGGAAGGAAGGAAGGAAGGAAGGAAGGAAGGAAGGAAGGAAGGAAGGAAGAGGGAGGGAGGGAGGGAGGAAGAAGAAGGAGTGAATGAGGGAGTGAATGAGGGAATGAGGAAGGAAGGAAGGAAGGAAGGAATGATCTATGTTGCTATGTGAATAGTTTGAGACAGATGAAGAACACTAAGAAAACTGTGCTAGGATGGAGCTGATAGAACAGCTGATAAGATTAAATATGGAGTACACTTTCCCAGTCAAAAGTAGTGCACTTTGGGGATTTTCCTGGACTGGCCGCAGGTACCATCCACGGTCAGGAATACCTTTGCACGGGTTCATCTTGTGCACTAATTGTCCCCTTTCATAGACCCAAGCCTAAACGGTGTGTAGCAGGTGTGCTTGTGCTATTGGCTGTTAGCATAATTGCACAGCAAAGCCAACAGTGGCAACATGGTTATTAAAACAGGATATAGCCCAGAATCTTAAACAAGACAAACTCTTCTGAAACCTGGACAGGATTTTAATTTTTCCTTAGATTGTATGAGCACGCTGGGGAAACACAAGCACATAAACAATTGAGAAAGATTATTCAGTGAAAGGGGATTTAGCATTAATACACACACTTTGTTTTGCTATAATGAGTAAACAGCTCCTGAGAGGTCAGCATCTTAAGTGCTTCCTAGCTGATGTCCTTACGTCTCATGAAGCCACTTAGCTTGTTGTATCTGGACAACACCTTTGAGAATGAACAAAACCCAGAAGTAATGCATTGTTGTAATTGACACTATGAAAACATATTATCATTTCATTTAACGAAGCCATGGGATTTCTTGAGAAGATCAAGTGTAGAATGCTCAAACCCTATTAAGTGTGTTTTGGATAGATGGTTTTTGATTTTAGCAGAACTTAAATGAATGATTTCCACTGTAATTAAGTATGGCTCAGATTTTAATAATCTGGAGCTGACTTTTCAGGCACCATCCACAAGTTGAAGGACATAGAATGGGCATAAAAATGCCCAGCATTTAAGCAAAGTTGGATTCCAAGCATGAATGCTAGCAATTCCTGATAAAGTGAAAAGATACTGGAAAACTCAGCAATTTTCAGTACTTTTCAGAGCCAGCAGTGTGATGCAATTGCCAAAAAAAAAAAAACAACAACCCCAAACCCAACATTAACAGAAGGATAGAATCAAGATCACATCAAGTGTTAGTATCGCTTTATAATGCCTTGGTAAAACCACACTTGGAATATTGCATCCAGTTTTGATTGCCATGATATAGAAAAGAGGTTTAGACTCTAGAAAGAGTACAGAGAAGAGCAACAATGGTGATTAGGGGACTGAAGGCTAAGAATGCAATAGAATAGAATAGAATAGAATAGAATAGAATAGAATAGAGTAGAGTAGAGTAGAGTAGAGTAGAGTAGAGTAGAGTAGAGTAGAGTAGAGTAGAGTAGAGTAGAATAGAATAGAATAGAATAGAAATGTTATTGTCATTTTAAATGAAATTTTGCTGCATTTATTGTTATAAATATTCAATGAAGAACAGTTGCTGCAATTGGGTATGTCTAGTTTAGTGAAGAGAAGGACAAGGGGGGACATGATAGTGGTCTTCCAGTATCTCAGGGGTTGCCCCAAAGAAGAGGGAGTCAAGCTATTCTCCAAAGCACCTGAAGGCAGGACAAGAAGCAACGGATGGAAACTAACCAAAGAGAGAAGCAACCTGGAACTAAGAAAAAAATTCCTGACAGAGGAATTAGTAGAATGAGTTGCCTCCAGAGGTTGTGGATGTTCCATCACTGGAGGTTTTTCAGAAGAGATGGGACAATCATTTGTCTGAAATGGTATAGGGTTTCCTGCTTGAGCAGAGGGTTGGACTAGATGGCCTCCAAGGTCCCTTCCAATCCTGTTATTCTGTTATTCACACTTAAGATATAAAAATATGTCTGCATGGGTATCTGTTGAATTAAAAAAAAAAACAACTTGATATTTTTCAGCATTGGGTGGCAGACATCTTATCTACTCATACATTAAATTAACCCGCAACCTACTGGGGTCACCATGCAAGCAGCATAAATTGGGATCTCCATGCAGAGTTCGTATGCATAGCCACTTGAGTGAAATGACCCCAGCGGTAATTTGAAGCCATCAAAATTAATGTCTACATCCAGAGGTTCTTGAGGTCATCCCTGCCTCTTTGAAGTTCCTTTTGCCTTCTCTGAAATCACAGCTGCACCCAGTCCATCCAGTTCATTGATGAACCCACTCAGAAGACCTCATTATGCATTAGTCTGTTCGTCTACTACATGACATTTTAATTATTAAATTAGATTACTTCTGTCAGCCTCCAGAAATAGATGGATATGAATGAAATGCTGAATTATGCATGGCTCTCTAACGAGCGTGAGATACTACTCTATAAAAATGTTGACTGAAAATTCTGGATGGGCCGCCCGTTCCGCAAAATACTTGAACTTAGGACATGATCGTACCTCACGATTTCTGCCTTTCAAGATGAGATGTATCTACGGTGTGCGCTAAAAAACACACACGCTCTCATAGCCTCTGAAAATCAGATTGGAGTTTTAGAAAGAGCTGCATGGAGCTTTTCCACAGGTTTGGGTTAGCATTGTCTGTGTTGTTAAGAATGAGTAGCGCATCTAAACAATGGAGTTTGGACTTACGCCAAGGCACTTGCCAGATGTTTGATAGCAGGAAATAATGTTATGTAGAGAATCACATACTGGGAAATGACAGCAGCAAGGAGAAATAGTCTATGGCTTTGCAGTTTGTTTGCCTTCAGAAAAATCTCACTTACCCAATGCATTCACAGGTGGCTGGTCATATGTGAGAAACTCAGTGGCACAGTAATGGGCACTCCCAATGAAAAAGCCTCAGCTAGTTTTGTTCTGTGCTTAAATGTTTCCACTGCATTGTTTGTATCTTTGACTGCAAGCCAACAAATGAAACCATCGCTTTTTGTAGATGTTTCTACTCTGTGGCATGCTGTGCTCATAATCTTCTCATTCCTTCTATGCCGCAGTGATGTTTCTATAGCATTTGGCCAGGTGTGGCTGTGGTTTTGCACACAGAATGTGTTACCTTCCTCATTTTAAGGCATATGATTTCTCAAAACATGTTGCACCGGTTATTTTAAACTGCATTCAGTTTTGGTCACTCCAATACAAGAACAACAACAACAACAACAACAAAAGAGATGTTAAGACTTTTTCTGAATTCAGAGAAGAGCAACAAAAATGAGTAGGGGACTGGAAGTTAAAATATAGGAAGAACGGTTGCAGGAATTGGGTATAACTAGTCTAGTGAAAAGAAGGACCAGGGATGACATGATAGCAGTGTTCCAATATTTGAGGGACTGCCACAAGAAAGAGGGGGGGGTCAACCTATTCTCCAAAGCGCCTGAAGGCAGGACAAGAAGCAACGGATGGAAACTAATCAAGGAGAGAAGCAACCTAGAATTAAGGAGAAATTTCCTAACAGTGAGAACAATTAACCGGTGAACAAATTGCCTTCACAAATTTGGATGCTTCCTTTTAAGAAGAAACTGGACAGCCATTTATCAGAAATAGTATAGTTCTCCTGTGAGACCAGAGGGTTGGACTAGATGACCTCCAAGGTCTCCTAAAAACTCTGTTACTGTTTGTTACAAAGGATTGAGAAGGGAAGATATATATCCTTCATGTACAGTATACACACCAAAGTTGAAAAGATGTTGGACCAAGAAGCAACGGATGGAAATTAACCAAAGAGAGAAGCAACCTAGAACTAAGGAGAAATTTCCTGACAATTAGAACAATTAATCAGTGGGACAACCTGCGTCCAGAAGCTGTGAATGCTCCAACACTGGATGTTTTTAAGAAGAGACTGGATAGCCATTTGTCTGAAATGGTATAGGGTTTCCTGCCTGAGCAGGGGGTTGGACTAGATGACCAAGATCCCATCCAACTATATTATTATTATTATGGATCATCGCACAGTCAGCCAGATGTTCAGACTAGATTTGGCATTTTGTCTACCTATCGAGTCCTTACCCAGGACCTGGGATAGGCAGATGTGAATGTTTGATGGTATTACAGATATCGTCGCAGGATGGAAGCAGTTCCTAGTAAGGCCGCCTTTTGCAATTGACTAATAGTGAATTTGTCAATGCCAATGGTGTCCAAGTGGTGCTCCAATTGTTTTGGGATTGCACCCAAGGAGCCTATGACTATTGGTACTACCCTTGCTTGCTTTTGCCACGGTCTTTCTATTTCTATTTGTTGGTCTTTGTATTTTGTTATCTTCTCCAGTTCTTTCTCATCTATTCTGCTGTCTCCAGGCACTGCCACGTCCACTATCCAGACTTTTTTGTCTTTCTTATCGACAATTGTTAAGTCCGGGGTGTTATGTTGCAGGTGCTTGTCTGTTTGAATTCTGAAGTCCTAGAGCAGTTTAATTTCATCATTTTCTATGACTTTCTCTATTTTATGATCCCACCAGTTGTTGTTGTTGTTCATGATGATGATGATCATGATGATGACACAAGGAGCAGGCAATTGTAGATGTTATATACCAATCACAAACAAAGGAGGAAATGTTGTGAAAGAAAAAAAAAAGGCATAGAAAGTATGTTGTCTTACAAAGTGTATTATTTTCACCAGGCCAATTCAGGACTAGGAAACACAGTATCCATAGCTGTATTTCGTTGGAAGCTTTTAGACAAATTCGGCTATGTTTTGAAAACTCCTATTTGTGGAATTGGCTTCTCTATTGATAGGAATGTCCACAGGGTTCAAAACGGTGGTCACAATCATGTGATTCAAGCCCCGCCTCTTTGATACAGGGATTGGATCACAGAGCTGTGGCCACCATCTTGATTTTTTTTATCTCCCTGAAGAGATAAAAGATCAAAGATTAAAAGATTAAACAAGATCAAAACTGTTGACTCGGAAGGCAGATCAAAATATTTCATCTATTTTTCAATGTACCAAATATCAGCTGTATTATTAGCCCTTTCTTCATGGAGGCCAACCATGCATGAAAGACAATCTGTTCTGGGATTATTCTTAAAGAAAAACCAAGCATATCTTTTTTTATATACCAGTCATGTAGTTGTAATCCTCTTTTTTTCAGGCACTGCCATTTTCAATATCTTTTTCTTAAAAAAAAAAAAATGTTCTCCAGGGCAAAATGGACAAACCTAAATGGCCCCGATTCATTGGGATCTAAAACAATCAATGCACAGATACAGGTGATCTAAAATAATCAATGCACAGATTGTTGTTGTTAGTTGCAAAGTCATGTCCAACCCATTGCAACCCCTTGAAAAATGTTCCTCCAGGCCTTCCTGTCCTCTACCATCTTCTGGAGTCCATTGAAGCTCACACCTACTGCTTCAGCCACCTCATTCTCTGTCGTCCCCTTCTTCTATTGCCCTCAATCTTTCCCAGCATCAGGCTCTTCTCCAGTGAGTCCTTCCTTCTCATTAGATGGCCAAAATACTTGAGTTTCAACTTCAGGATCTGGTCTTCTAAAGA
Organism: Crotalus adamanteus; assembly: GCA_039797435.1. Lineage (NCBI taxonomy): Eukaryota > Metazoa > Chordata > Lepidosauria > Squamata > Viperidae > Crotalus > Crotalus adamanteus. The sequence continues at coordinate 79,890,444 of CM077924.1, forward strand.
GCAGTCGGGGTTGATCTCCTCTAGGACTGACCGGTTGGATCGCCTTGCAGGTAAGCTAAAGATATTTTGTTGCTGACCAGTTGACATTCACTGATGGGCCTGAATAATGCCTTCTGCTTTGGTTTCATTACCAAAACCGAAGATTCAAACCCACTTCCTGCTTACTTGAGATGAGTCACATAGCATTTCGGAAGGGTAGGAATGGAGAGATTTAAGATTAAAGATAACCTTTATTGTCATTTTTAACTGTGGGCACACTGGCACACATTAAAAATGAAATTCTGTTGCCTGCTCTCAAAATTCTCTTTCTCTCCTTGATTTCATCTGGGTTACAGCTGTGGTCAGGGCTAGATCAAATTTGTGTTCTTCTGAGTCTTTGTGGATGGACATGAAGGATAGTGGGTCATGTCTTTTGATGGCCCAAAACTGCTTGTGCAGTCTGGTTAATAGGTGTCTTCCTGTTTGGCCCACATAGTTCATATTCATTCTGTCTGGATCCCATAGCTTCTTGTTCCGCCAATTATATTTCTTAAATATCACTTTCTGGCTGCATTTCACTTTCTTTTAAGTTTCTTCGGATAAAGCAAGATTCATAACAATTTATGCAGATGCATAGAACTATTTTTTTTGTTTCTTGCAAAGTACTGACTCCTTTACACAGATCACATACTCCTAACTTTCTAGCAGTATTTGCATGTCTTAAGCGCTTCCCATCCATCTGGCCTTTAAATACCTTTTTGTGTGATGTAAATTGGTGTGGGTGTTATTTGTCTGGTTGTTTCTCAGTCATGGTCTGGTTTCGGGCTGTTTGATTGGCTGGCTGTTGTTGCTGGGCCATAGTCTTTGGTGTTTAAGTATCGCCTGTGTGATGCAAATGGTGTTTGTTTATTTGGTTGCCTCTGGTTTTGGGTTGTTTGGCTGGCTGGCTGTTGTTGTTGAGATGTGGTCTGGTTTCTTCTGGGGGAGGTTTATTTATTTATTTATTAATAAAATTTATATGACGCCCAATCCCTAGGGACTCAGGGCGGCGTACAAAATTAAAATAATAAATATAACAATAAAAATGAGTGAATTCACACAGCATGTCCCAATCGTATCCCGCCCCCCCCCCCCCGGGGACATCAACCCCAGGCCTGCCGGAACAGGAGAGTTTTAATGGCTTTCTTGAAGGCCAGCAAGGTGGGAGTAGTTCGAATCTGGGGGGGAAGTTGATTCCACCACGTCGGAGCCACCACAGAAAAGGCCCTTCCCCAAGGACCCGCCAGCCGACATTGTCTGGCCAACGGGACCTGAAGGAGGCCCAATCTGTGGGACCTCACCGGTCTCTGGGAACTATGCAGCAGTATGCGATCCTGTAAGTAACCTGCTCCTAAGCCATGAAGGGGTTTAAAGGTGATAACCAACACCTTGAATTGTGTCCGGAGACCCACAGGAAGCCAGTACAGCTCGCGGAGGATAGGTGACACGTGGGTGTACTTTGGTGCACCCATAATTGCTCTCGCGGCTGCATTCTGAACCAACTGCAGCCTCCGAACGCTCTTCAAGGGTAGCCCCATGTAGAGCGCATTACAGTAATCCAGTCTTGAGGTGACGAGGGCATGAGTAACCGTGAGTAGAGCCTCCCGGTCCAAATAAGGCCGCAACTGGTGCACCAGGCGAACCTGGGCAAAGGTCCCCCTGGCCACAGCCGATAGGTTGTGATTTTTGTTGCTATGTGGTGGGGTTCCTGGGATCTTTGTGTTCATGGCATGGATGGGTGGATAAATGCAGCTGGCCAATCAATGGAACACCTACCCATCAATATGGCCCCAAAGAAAATGAAGGGTTGAAAGCGAATTCTACAGCCAGCTTCACTGCCAACTGCTTAACCCATTAGAGAAAACAGCTCTTATGTGGAAAGATCCTGCAGTATTAAACAATCTGCATCAGACCAATGCAAGTTCTTCCACAGAAAGGTATTACATCTGAAGTATCACTATCAAATTGCTATGATCACGAAACTGGTAAATAAAATAAAACAAGTGATCCAGAGGTTCTGACATGGTCTCTTGGCTGTTTTTAAAGCTGAAGCCTTTGTCTGGCACTATTCTAAACTGCTTCCAAATCAGTAGCGTGTATGAACTTCATCTCCTACAATCAACCAGAACCTCCGGTTTCTTCTGTCTCACCAACTGGTATGTTGTTGTTTCGAGAAAGAGTCTTTTACAAAATAGCAGTAACATCTTTTAGGGCAGTGCTTTGGATTAGAAGAGATAAACAAGGTGTGTAGTTATGTCACGAGCGCACACACAGCACTGGTATAAGTCAGCAATTTCTTCAACCAAGGTTATCTTATGGCTGCCGAGGACAGCCATGTATCTACCAGAAAAGATGCAGCCTCTTTCAGTAGCTGGCAAAAAGTGATATGTACCCCTTATTGCAAACTCTGAAGCCCGTTTGTTTTTATTCCTCTTTTCTTTCCAAAGTACCAAGCAGCTAACATATATTTTATGATTTGCTTTTTGGGGGCAGCTTTGAATTTGGTTTCAGAGCAATCAAATTTTTAATTAATTCTACCCGTAGATTTGGGTGGTGAGAATCTGATTATAATGATGTCTTCAGAGTAAATAGCATTTGTTTTGTTTTAATTTGTTTTTTTCATCCCTCAAGTCTGAAATGCTTATATTAGACTTTCATCTTTATTATCACTTTCTTCAGTTTTTATCTCCCAGAGATATAGATTGTTTTCATTCACCTTAATTTATTTTTCACATAATTTGTTCTTCCTTTGGCGGTCTCTCTCTCTCTCTCTCTCTCTCTCTCTCTCTCTCATAATAACAATAACATCCACTTTCTGTGTTATTTATTTGGTAATTCTCTTTATTTCTTGCTTTCTTAGAAGTTGGTAGCAATAAATAAATAAATAAATAGCCGAATCTAGCATCTGCCTGCATAGTTTCTTGATTTCTGCGGCAGCAAATGAGGGCAATACAAAAGTCACATCCTTCTCTACCATAACATCAGGATTATATCCCAATAATCCACAATTCTCTATACAAGATCTTACTTTGAGCTTGTTTCTTCTCTGCTTTTCAATATGGGCTGCTATGTATGCGCAGTCCTACCCAAAAAGTTATTTATGGATTTATATTCGTAAAATATTTGATTTTTGTCCTAGATCAGGGTGAGTCTCCATCAAGAAAACCCAAAGAACACATTATGCAAAGCAAAGCAAACTACAAAACAGGGTCTTCAGCTCAAGCAAGGAGTTAGACTAGAAGAGCTTCCAACCCTGTTTCTAGCCTAGTCTAGTCTAGTCTAGTCTGGTCTGGTCTGGTCTGGTCTAGTCTAGTCTAGTCATCTATAGTCTAGTCTAGTCCAGTCATCTATAGTCTAGTCTAGTCCAGTCATCTATAGTCTAGTCTAGTCTAGTCATCTATAGTTTAGTCTAGTCTAGTCATCTATAGTTTAGTCTAGTCTAGTCATCTATAGTCTAGTCTAGTCCAGTCATCTATAGTCTAGTCTAGTCTATAAAACTAGGAAATCACCATGTGTTAACTTGGGATTGGCATGATCCCAACATTAACAAAATCTCTCCCATACATGCCTATATGATATTTAACTCCCAGTTGTAAGATGCTTAATCTGTAGACCTTAATACTAAGGCAAGTACATACACAAAGATTAATTCCATGAATTAATAGATATTTGTTAACTGTATAAAAGAGATCAACTTTTCTGCTCTCCCAAGTCTTAGTGTGAGAGATTGTGTGGTGGGGAGGAAACCATAGGTGGCTACTAGATAGATTATCTCATAAAACCATGGTTCAATGTTAAGTAGACATCTAAAAAAATAAGTCTTAGAAGTGCTGAGAAACTGCAACACAGTTTCCAAGATTCTGCATTTACCCCAGTGAAGTGTGAAAGACACTTTACTGAAATCCATAGTGTTCTTGCTTCCTTGGTTTTGCCAGCAACATGGGGCTTGACATAAGATTGGTGACTGCTGTGGAAATGCAAAACAAAAAATTCTGAAACTGTGCTACTTGAGCTAGTTGCATAGCTACATTATCTGTTACTCCATGGCCATTCTAGGATGGACGATTAAATTTAGATAGTCCATATCCCAGTCTATTATAAAATTTAATTGGATGTTCAGAAAGCATGAACATAACTCCTATTTCCAATGCTGAGGAAAGAATGATGATTGTCAGGTAGTTAAAACAAGTCTAGTTTTATCGAAGAAGAAACTTCCTAGAGACCCCAATAAAACACACATACACACCCACACACATGCACACAAATCTTTAGCCCTCCCAGCTTCCCCCCCCCACCAGAATCCAAAATGATAAAGCAAAACAAAAACCCAGATCAGAAAGAGAAAATAGCCCAACAGAGAGAAACAAAAGGCAGATACAAGAGAAAGAACACCTGAAATAAAATCAGGTTAGAAATAGATTACTAGTGTTTCTAATCACAACTAATGCTGCTTAAAATCTGTCTGGCAATTTCTATAAATAAATCAGTCTGTCTGCAAATGACACTTCCATTTCTTTGTTATTCCTGGACTCTTTTAAAGTGCTTTGGAATTTTCCTTTTTACGCTTTCTAAAAATAAATCACTTATCCAACTCTCTCTCTCTCTCTCTCACTCTCACTCTCACTCTCTCTCTAATTAACATCAATCAATCAATGAATTAGTTTTACTTTTTATCTTTGATCAGTGAATATTATCGTACGAAAGCTACTGTATGCAATTAGCTGCAAACCTATCGGAGATAGCTTAAACATTCTTTGTAAACTGCACGTACAATAAACAAGAACCATATAATAGTCAGTGAAGAACATGAAATATATATCCTGTAGACTGACTACACAGCTAAAATCTTGGTACCTAAAATCTATACAGCTCTACAGAATTGATTAAAACTCGTCTAGAGGGAAGATGGATTGGGAGAAGATTTTAAAACTGGAGGAGGAAACATCAATAATCTGTGCTACCCCGATGACATTGCTGGTATAGTAGAAAAATATGAATGATCTGCAAATTCTAATAATGAAACTCAAGGAGCACCAAGAAAAAAAAATGGAATTAATATTAAGTATAAAGAAAACCAAACTAATGATAACAGGCACAATAATCAGTCTTGGAATGGACAGTGACGATATTGAAGTGGTGGAAACTTTCAGCCTTTTAAGATGGACTAAGACAGTGTTTCTCAACCTTGACAATTTTAAGGCATGTGGACTTCAACTCCCAGAATTCCATAGCCAGCAATGCTGGCTGTGGAATTCTGGGAGTTGAAGTCCACATGCCTTAAAATTGTCAAGGTTGAGAAACACTGGACTAAGAACCCTACAGGAACCAGAAGTGAAGAAATATGTCAGAGATAAGCATTTGCCATGACAGCAATCCTTGAAAAATATAATCAGATGCCAGCATATGTCTGTAATATTACAATCTTGCAGTCAATGATTTTCCTCATGACATTCTAGGGATGCAAACATTGTCCTTTGAAAAAGCAGAATAGAAAACTATTGATTATTTTGCGCTTCAGTGTTAGAGAAGACTATTAAAAATACTGTGAGTGGGAAGACAAACAAATGGATAATAGAACAAATCAATCCAGAGGTATTCTACACAAGGCACAAATGACCAGGCTCAGACTATCATATTTTGGCCACATTGTGAGAAGATCTGTTTTCCTTAATTCTATCACAAAAAAGCAGTTGACTCCCCTGAGTTTTGACACTTTGATTCAAATTCTGAGTTTGAAGGCTCTAAATGTGTGGCTTTGGTCTATTTTGAGAAGTTCTAGTACTGCTTTACAAACCCTTAGTAAGGCCACACTGCATCCAGTTCTGTCTACCACAATGCAAAAAAGATGTTGAGACTCTGGAAAGAGTGCAGAGAAGAGCAACAAGAATGATTAGGGGGCTGGAGGCTAAAATATACAAAGAACCGTTATAGGAATTAGGTATGTTTAATCTAATGAAAAATAAGGACTAGGGGTGATATCTGAGGGGCTCCTATAAACATGAGGAGGTCAAACTATTTTCCCGAAGGCAAAACAAAAAGCAACGGATGGAAACTAAGCAAAGAGAGAAGCAACCTAGAACTAAGGAGAAATTTCCCGACAGTGAGAACAATTAACCAGTGGAACAGCTTGCCTTCAGAAGTTGTGGGTGCTCCATCACTGGAGGCTTTCAAAAAGAGATTGAACAACCATTTGTCTGAAATGGGATAGGGTCTCCTGCCTGAGCAGGGGGTTGAACTGGAAGGCCTCCAATGTCCCTTCCAATTCTATTATTCTATGAGATGATGCCTTAAGACAAAACAATGTTGCTTCAGCTGGCCTTCCTGCCTACCACTATATTCATTTGTTGCAACCTAAGAAATTAAGCCTATTCTGGAACGTATAGCTCCATGGACCGTATAGCTCTATGTAGCCCTAACTAGAGAGCAGGTATCAGTGTGTTGGAATGTCTGGCAGTTATTGGGTTAAATGCTATGTATGTTGATGGGTCAGTGGGAGGAGTATCAAAGATCATTGAGAGACTTCCTGGACACAAGCCAGATGGGATGCTTTGTTCACCAGCCGCATGGTTCCTAGCCACACGGTTAGGAGATCCTTGCCAACATGTAACACGCAGGAAGAGAAGAGGGGAAAATCCAATGTCAATTTACCTGGGGAATAAACCAATATTGCAAAGTATGTTTCTGGATGGATCTACATAACAGTGAGTTATTGTTTAGAATTCCTAGAAATAAAAGCTATATTTCTGTTTATTCTTCTGAGTTATCTATCTGTTTGGACTGTACAGAAAGCAACCTGTTCAGTTTGGAACAGAATAAAGCCCTTGATAATGATGATTTAACATTAATTTCACTTTATTTAATTTTTTGTTTAACTTTTAGTCTACTTACAAGGCTTATCAGTCACTCTAATTAAACCCAACCCTGAGCAGTCCAAATATCCCCATCTTTGAATAAAGGACAGAATTAAACATAATAGCATGAGCAATGATCATAGGACAAATCAAACTGGGGAAAAATAAAGAAAAGAAATAAAACTATAAAACCTGCAGAATGAGATCCTCTCCAAGATCCAGATATTCTCCACTTTGCTTTGTTTAGAAAAAAAATGTGAAAATCTTCCTTTGCTAAGGAACAGCATCTCCCATTGCTTCACTCTGCTTGCCAACTTTTATCTTTATCTTTGATTTTGATTTCCATTGTTGTAATCCATTTGTTTTATTTTTGTGAGTCTTCCAAAGTTATTGAGGGGTTTATCATTACATACCCAAAAAATTGAAATCACAATTGCCATTTTTTAAAATGGATGTCAGCCTTCATGCACATTGAGTTCTTCCCAAGAACTTAGCATGTCAAAATGTATCAATGTAATATACTGCATGTGCAAGCAGTGTGGCCTTTTGTAATTGACCGACGAAAATGTGCATTATTTTCTAAGTGCCATGGAAAGTATTTTGGATATTCCATTTGGGTATTGAATATAGTTTTGCTTTCTGTTTTTGAATTTTGATACCTCCTTCTTCTGTAACCACCTGTTCTGTCCCAGCCTACGTCCCTCCTTGTTACTTCACAAAGACAATCCCTCTTTTAACAGTAGACTGGAAAATAAACCCTTTTTATTTGAGTTACAGACCTGATAATTGTCCCAGTAAACAAAAGCAACAGAACACTTTTCCAATGGAGACCTTGTCCAAGAGCAAAACAGAGCACGAGTCTAACAGGAAATAACTCACAGGCAAAATAAACACACCATGATCTCTTAACACTTAAGCTTTTTGCAAATGGTTGCCTCCAGCAACCAGCCCTGCCCACACATTCCCTTTTTGTTATGCAGCCCCCAAGGCATGGCTTCTCGCTGCTTTCTCTTTCTCCCCTGGAGTCACGCCATTGCCTCCCTCTTTCCTACTCGTGTGACCTGTCTACATTTACGAGCGTCTCTGAGGTCTTCCCGCTGTGCTTCCTCAGAGTCCAACTCAGCTTCCCAGCATAGCTGGCTCTCAGCTTGATCACGAGTGGAAGGACCAGCCTCTTTATTAGTTTGTAAGTCCTGCAGCTCATCAGAGCCTCCCTCCTCCTCTGATGGCTCTCCATGTCCCTCCTCCTCCTCCTCCAATTGTGATTGTGATTTCCCAGACACGGAATCACAACACCACCACTATTGTCCTGTAAGGATCTGATTGGTCTGTTCGCCAGATATTATTTTAATCCTTGCAGACACCTTATTCACATCCTCCATAGCATGTTTACATGGATGTTATGTACGTGTACAACTTTTGACTCAAGCAACAAAATTTCATTTCAAAATTTGGCCTTGTTCTACCAAAGAGGTTTTTGTTTTTTTTTAATCTTATATACCAAATAAAGGGAAATAGATTTTTTTAAAAAAGAAAATGGATAGAATGCATGTGGAATTCCGTTCATTTAGGTCATGTTAAACAGTGGAATATTTATATTTCCTAGAAAAAATTGATCCTTCTTTCTCTTCCATGAGATTCATACGTGTCGAAAAAAAAAGTAGTTCTGTGCATACTTCCGCTGTGTAAGAATGACTTGTTCCTATGTGTGCACAGTGTGTGTGTCCGTGTGCCCACACGCATTTCAAATTAAATATCTCAATCATGAAAACATTAAATCTTTTATGATGAACAACTTCTAATAACGATCCTTGAAATTAATGGGGTGTTTCCTTACAATATTACTTTAATGTCTTCAGTTTCATTTTTTTTTACTTTCCCATTAGCTGAAATAGCAAGCAATATCATGAAGCTTTTCAAAGTCTGTTTATTTTTACACTTTACAGACAAAAAAAAACCCCTATATAACAAACTAACAAAGTTGCAATGTTCATGCAACAATAAGGCTTTGGGAGTAAAACCAGGTGCATGGAAATATAGTTTGATCCTATCCTTTTCTGGGGATGTGATTCAGACGTGATTCTGAACCAGGACTCTCACAAGAGATGGTGAAGGGTTTTTACAGTACATTTGCAAATAAATGTTAATTTACATGACACATGCCTCAGATGGGCAGTATCTATAAATCAATGCCCATCTCACATTTATTTCATAATATAGTATAAAGCCTTACAGCTCTGTTGATTGCCTGGCATGGCGTAGTTGGACCAAATGAGCAAATCACAAAAAAGAATTGATTTTATTCACTGCCCGAAGGTGTTGCAGAATATTTCCTTTGCTGGGATTAAAGCGGTCAACATTCTAACCCATCCATGCCCTCTTCACTAGCAATAATGTTTATTTATTTATCCATCCATCCATCCATCTATCCATCCATCCATCCATCCATCCATCCGTCTGTCTGTCTGTCTGTCTGTCTGTCTGTCTGTCTATCTATCATCTATCTATCTCTATTTATCATCTATGTATCTATGTATCTATCATCTATCTGTCTATCAGCTATCTATGTATCTCTATCTATCATCTATATATCTATGTATCTATCTAAGTATCTATCTATCTATCTATCTATCTATCTATCTATCTATTTATCTATCTATCATCTATCATCTATGTATCTATTATCTATCTTTCTATCATGTGTGTGTTTCTATCTAACTATCTGTTTGTCTGTCTGTCTGTCTATCTATCTATCTATCTGTCTATCTATCTATCTATCTATCTATCTATCTATCTATCTATCTATCTATCTATCTATATCTAACTATCTGTCTGTCTGTCTGTCTATCATCTGTCTGTATGTTTGTTTCTATTATTATTATTATTACTATCTATCATTTATCATCTATCATCATCTATCAATGTACATATGTATCTAGGCATCTCTCTCTCTCCCTCCCTCCCTCCCTCCCTCTCTCTCTCTCCTACAATTATTTATACCATCCTAAACAAGCAATTCTCAAGACAGGTCACAATAAGACCCAAACAGGTCCTTTTATATTGCATGCCTTTCTGTTCTAGTATATAACAAGAAATGCTTACAATATAAAAGGACCTTAGCCGATGGATAAGAAATAGAAAAATCTGGAAGAATCTGTTCAAGTTTTTCTTGGGCAGAGATGGGGAGAAGCATCCTTCTCACCGTTTTGTTTTGCTTTTTTTGTTTGATTGTTTTTGTTTTGTTTTGTTTTTAATTAGGCAAGAAGAATATGCTATACCAGCCAGCGTTGCTAATGACATAAGTAAACTTGGCCCAGTCATACAATTACTTAGACATTTCTTGCAAATAACATCTTCATCTCCTTTTGGAGAAAGCTTCTGAAATGGGTATTTTTGTAAGACCTTCCAGTAACCTGGCCCTCTGGACTTCAGTTCTAAAATGGTCAGCATTAACCATGTCTGGGGATTATTGGAAATCCCACATTGGTGAATGCTCATTTACAGTGTCGGGAGATTAATTGCCAGCAAATGGTCTGAAATGAGAAAGGATAGTGATGGTGAACCTTTTAGAGACCGAGTGCCCAAAATGCAACCCAAAACCAACTTATTTATCGCTGGGTGCCAGGTGGGCATGGCCCACTGAGTGGGCGTTGCTGTGGTGGTCATGGCAGACTGGGTGGGTATGGCCAAGGTGGGCATGGTCACCTCAATGTTACTCGTGGGGAGGGATGCCTGTGGGGGCCGGGCAGCATTGGGGGAGATCCAGGGGGTCTCTGGCAGGTGGGGCGGTGGGCAGGAGGCTCGTCCTGCAGGGTGAGGTGAGGCAAGGCGAGGCGAGGCAGGGCGGGGGTGCCATTGTTACAGGGCAAGGCGAGGCAGGGGCCGGGGCAACTGCTGCCTGACACCATCGGCCCCCGCACACAGAGGCCAGTGAGCGCATAGGGGATGACAGTGTCCGTCAGCAGCCACAGCCTGCCAGCCCCTCGACCGGTGCATTCTGGGACTTTGCAGCCCACCACCAGCAGTTCAGAGAAGGTGCCTTTGAACTGGATGGCTAGCTGACAGCTGAGGAGGCGATGCAGTGGGTTATGCCCAGCATGTGAGGCCCAGAGGGATGCGATGGGGGGAAGGGAAACCAGCCACGGGGGACCTTGGCTAGTTAGCGGGCAGCTGGTTGAAGAGGGATGGTTGCCATCTCTGGGGCATGGCATGTGTGCCCACAGAGAGGGCTCTGAGTGCCGCCTCTGGCACGCATGCCATAGGTTTACCATCACTGGGATAGACTGTGCATGTCTCCTATCCTTTCCACCCAATCTAAAGAGGAAATATCTTCTGTTGTTGATGATTGTGGAAAAGAAAAGAAAACCCAGATGTTAATGTTTTTGGTGAGTGGGAAGAGTTTTACTATCCCTAGCTTTCATTAAAGAGACTAAGGAACTATGTTAGAACTTACAATCAGATCTTGAGTATATAGCCACTTAATGCTGACATGCTCAACTAATCATAGTTATGTAAAGTAAATTTATTGCCCCATTTAACAACTGCAGTAAGTTCAACATTTATTTGTTGAATAAAGATTGGATGTTATCTTAAACAAACATACATGCATAAATACACACACCCATATGCAATGTATGATGCATGCAATCCTCCTCAGGATAATCATCCTTTGATGATGGGTTCCAGCCTCTGAGAAAGGTTATATTGAAAATTCCAGTCTCTAAGAAATAAAGGTCATTGTTCAGCTGATGAAGAATAAAATGCCCAAACCAGATGGTGTTTCTTGAGAAAGATATAAGATTAGTTGCAGAGATCCTATTGAACATCTGTCCAAGAGGAGAAACAATCCCATGGGAATTTGAAGGATGGGACCATTATCAAGATATACAGCCTTACAAAGAGAGAAGGGGAACATCGCTACAGGAAAAAAAAAAGTTTGATCTTTATTTTAGCTTGCAGATTCTTGAATCAGAGTTATCGTCAGATGCGTCCAAACACACCGAAGATCTTATCTCTGAGCAAAAGGAAAAACTTCAATAAACATGTTTTCCTTGTAGTTCATTTTCTTGGATATGTTGCAAGGCAGAAGATGTTTTTTTTTCCCCGCTTATTCGTTTATTTTTATTTATTAGATTTATTTCCCTCCTCTGACTCTTTTATATGGATTAGTCTTCATATCTAGGGGGGGAAATGTCAGTGTATAAAAAATTATATGGATCAATGGATATATTGATCTGAAAATATAGAACAAAAGTATTTATAGTACAAAGGACCCATGAGAAAGTTTTTCAATCAACCATATTTTTCAAATATTACCAGTTCTACTTTATTTTATCCATTCGTAGAATGGTCTGGTCTCCACATAGGTGTGCTATAGTGGTTAATGTTCCAGGTTGTTCCCAGTCAACCTTTATACAGTGAAAATTCATTGGGTGATTTTCACCCTATCACTCTTCCAACCCAAGTTACTCTAAGAGGCTGTTTTATTGGGAATAATATATTTTTTTATAATTGTATTCATTTATAACATAAAATATGAAAATACAAAAGCAAATAGTAGGGAACAAAAATAACAACAACAACAATAACAACAACAATAATAATAGAGTTGGAAGGAAACTAAGAGTCTTCTAGTCCAACCCCCTGCTCAGGCAGTAAACCCTATACCATTTCAGATAAATGGTTGTCCAGTCTCATCTTAAAAACTTCCAGTGTTGGAACACCTACAACTTCTGGAGACAGGTTGTTCCACTGGTTAATTGATCTCTAACTGCCAGTAATTTCTCCTTAGTTCTAGGTTGCTTCTCTCCTTGATTAGTTTCCATCCATTGATTCTTGTCCGGCCTTCAGGTGCTTTGGAGAACAGCTTGACTCCCTCTTCTTTGGGGGCAGCCCCTGAGATATTGGAACACTGCTATCATGTCCCCCCTTGTCCTTCTCTTCATTAAACTAGACAAACCCAATTCCAGCAACTGTTCTTTATATGTTTTAAGCCTCCAGTCCCCTAATCACCTTTGTTGCTCTTCTCTGCACTCTTTCTAGATAAGAGGAAGGGGAAAAGAGAAATGTGGAATAAAGCGGGGGGGGGGGAGAGACTTCTGACTCCCTCTGTTGCAGTAAAATAAGGTATTAGTGTCAGTGGTGGGATTCAGCCAGTTCTCACCACTTTGGCAGAACCGGTAGCTATTTCTTTTGTTGACCAAGCCCAGAATGGACTTCCAGAAGCAGCATCCCCATAGAGAACTGTTTGTTCACATATTTGAATCCCACCACTGATTAAGATCAAATCTCAACTTTTTTACATTTCTATAGTAGTCTGAACTAGCCATTTCTATATCAAGAAATCAATCTAATCAGTAGATTGGTTCCTGGAAACAGTGAGGAACCAGCCCCTGCTGTGAGGAACCAGCCCCTGCTGTGTCGCCCCCGCCCCCTGGGTGCATGCTGGGGAGGTGTCACCCTTTGTGCGGAATGAAGAAATGCACCATCGCCTGGAAGTGGCCAGCAAATGGCCTGCGCCTACTTCACATATCCGGCTTGATGGGCTCTGCCCTGGTCCCATCCCTTTCTGCCAGAGACCCTCAGATCTGTCCCATTCCTGCCCAGACCCCCACAGGCACCCTTGACGCAAATGATGTATAGCTGGCCATGCCCACCCAGTTAGGCAACACCCACTTCATCCACACCCACCCAGTAGGCTGTACCCACCCTGGCCACACCCACCCAGCCCCCCAAGGGCAACCGCAATGCTGATGCGGCCCTCAATGAAATTGAGTTTGACACCCCTGCTGTATGTACATAAGAACTTCTGGTAACAATTAATATTGTTTCAAATTGTTTGCAATGCTTAATTGTTAATTGGGATTTGAAAAGGATTGCTTAGCTCTCTCCTTTGATCATGTTATCCTTTCTCTTTGCAGTGATCTGGTACGTTATTGTCGCTTCACTGATTTTGTGAGAACTGCACAGATGGTATTATAAACTAGGAGAAGACATAAGGTTAAACAATATAATTTAACTTTCTGTTTGCTTAAGATATTTTTTTACCTCCTCTGATATTTATATAGGAACAGATTCTTACCAACCCCATGTTTATTTCAAATTGATTCCGAGCAATTTCATTTACATTAGTTTAAATGTGAAATTTTGTATAAGGTATACTTATTCTATAGCTGTATCTATAAATGCATATATAGTACATTAGTAGAGCTCTCTCAGTTTCATTTTATGGAATAAATCCTACTTGGAACAGATTCTTACCAACCCCATGTTTATTTCAAATTGATTCCGAGCAATTTCATTTACATTAGTTTAAATGTGAAATTTTGTATAAGGTATACTTATTCTATAGCTGTATCTATAAATGCATATATAGTATATTAGTAGAGCTCTCTCAGTTTCATTTTATGGAATAAATCCTACTTGGAACAGATTCTTACCAACCCCATGTTTATTTCAAATTGATTCCGAGCAATTTCATTTACATTAGTTTAAATGTGAAATTTTGTATAAGGTATACTTATTCTATAGCTGTATCTATAAATGCATATATAGTACATTAGTAGAGCTCTCTCAGTTTCATTTTATGGAATAAATCCTACTTGTTTAATTATCTTGGTAAAATGTTAATTCAGTGTAAATTTGTGAGTTTTGCTTCTATATCTGTGGACTTACATCTTCCTCTATCTATCTATCTATCTATCTATCTATCTATCTATCTATCTATCTATCTATCTATCTATCTATCTATCTATCTATCTATCTATCTATCTATCTATCTATCTATCTATCTATCTATCTACCTACCTACCTACCTACCTACCTACCTACCTACCTACCTACCTACCTACCTACCTACCTACCTACCTACCTACCTACCTACCTATCTATCTATCTATCTATCTATCTATCTATCTATCTATCTATCTATCTATCTATCTATCTATCTATCTATCTATCTATCCAGAAAGTATTCAGATCCCCTTCACTTTTGTCAATTTTGCTATGCTGCAGACTGATTCTACAGTTGTTGAAATTCATTTTTTTTTCTCATTAATCTACACTCAATGCTCCCTGATGACAAAGTGAAAACAGAATTTTAGAAAGGTCTATAAATTTATTAAAAAGGAATAAAAAACCTGAAATATCTTTATGATAGCAAACTGTATTGATAATGACGGTTCTACAGAGATTGGCACTGTGATAATATTGAAGATGGTAGGAAAAATAATGTTCATGAACATTATAACAATGATATTTTATTCCTGCTCATTATGTCGCCCCCCATTTTTTTCTTTAGATTCACTAAGTTATGGAGTTACACTATACCCATTTCTTCACTGCATGCTATATAAAAATGATCATGAACAGATTTAAACTTGAAAGTTACTTAACTTTGGATGAATCGTGACCACAGAATATAGTTATAAAAGTACTATGCATGGCGTTAGCATATAAGCACAAGAAAGTGTTCCAAATCTTCAAAGTTCCACTTTTCAGTATGACTTTTAAATTCTCACTTGCTCCTGAGATAATATTTCTTTAAAATAATCTGGAAGGGGAAAATGAGATATATTTTAGCCCACCTTAAATTCCACCCCCTGCTAGGAGCTTTGCCTGACATTTTAAAATAATTTCTTTCTCTCTTTTTTTTCCTCTTCTCCTTTTAATATATTTCGTCGTAATGGAAAAAAGTGAACTTTGGTCTTGCCTGGATTTGCAAAAGGATTAATTGTGCTACTTACAACTTTTACTGAGAGTTGTCAGAATTGTGTTGAATAGACATAACCTACATATTTTAGCCTATATGGGAGGAAGAAAGAGGGGGTGGGTGGGAGAGAGAGAGAGGGATATATATATATATGTGTGTGTGTGTGTGTGTCTGTGTGTGTGTGTGTTTTCTGAAGTTTTTGCGGGTGTTTGTATGTAGGTCTTTGGTTGTTCGGGTTTTCTCCCGCGTAAAATTTATCTTGGGGAGACCATAGAGTTTGGGACATCTGGATGATTTCTCTCTGGGAATGATTCTTTGGTGGATCTCTTCGCTAATGGGGGAGGCTTTTATTTTGGATCTGGTGGTTTTCTCCAGGTAGGTGGTGGGATCTGCATTTAGGGGTTTGTATGTGGAGTCTTGGAGTAGGTTGGTTAATTTTACGCATGAGAAAACCCGAACAACCAAAGACCTACATATATATATATTATATATATATAATGAATAAAGCGCGTTCACCAGGAGAGTTTAAAGTTAAAATACTTTAATTAAAGTATTTTACTATATTAAAAGGTTGCCAAGCTTTCGTTGGGAAAACTCCCCAACATCTTCAGAGCTGAGAGATCGTTTCTAATAAGGTGGTTTAAAGGGGTTCCATAGACGTCTGCGCGTGGCTCCTAGACTGTGCTAGCGTTCCCCACTGAACAGCTGATAGATGGGAGGAGGAATCGGAGTAAAGATTTCTTCCGTCGTTCTCTCGAGCACTTTTGTTCACATCTCTACCGTCGATCTCAGGGGGTATTGTTAAAGCTATGTTCCGCCCTCTCCCGGCAACACTGGCTCTCGTTGCAGCAGGGGGATTTAGTTCGATGTCATTGTGTATCCTACCATGGAGGCAAGGCTTCATCGGCTGCAATTTAACATCTTTCCTCTGCTGTGTGCTCCCGTATTTATCTTTGCTCGCATGTACAAGCATCAACTGGATATGGTATTTTTCAATGTTTGAATCATCCTCCTCTGTCATGGTGTCCTCCATGCTCATCTTCCCTCGTAGGTCAATATTAAATATTCAAGTTAAATCCCCCCCCCCGTTTCTGTGAGCAAAAGTCTGATGGTATTTGGGCAGACTCCCTGCTCATGTTACTTTCCCTTTTATCAAGCGAACGGGTCGTCATCACATGTTTTTTCTCCCCTCTCTGTATGGGATATTCACCTTTATTATTATGGGTAGTGCTAAATTTAGTGGTTCTATCCTCAAATTTCTTAAGCGCTCCAATGTCATTATTGTTGTTTCCTCCAATCAAAGCATGCACTGTGATCGTTTACACTTTCGTTATCACAATATTCCGCTCTGGGGATCCTACATCGGTTCCCATGTTCCAACACATTAATTCCTATCATCCTTCCAGCATTTCCACAATCCCTATAATTAACCTCATCCATCCTCTTATTTCCCCCCACAGCTCCCAATGTATCACACAATTGAGTCCGGGACCCATGTTGTTCTATTGCAATAGATGTTCTCCAGGGTGTCTGTATTAGCAAAATGCCTGTACGGTCTGGCGCAGCTCCCAATCTCACTGCCTCTCCCTCACCCCCTTGTATTTGCTGTGCCGCTCTCTGGGAGCGGGTGACTACCCCCGCGACGGAGCAGCTGTGAGTATTCGTCTTCTGTGCGTTCTGTGCGACTCTATTCAGACAGCTCCAGCCGGCACAGTGACGTGGCGGAGATTTTAAAGGTACCACTTTACTAGCCGCAGACGTTGTCTCTACTAGGTTCGCACCCATTCCCGGACGAGTTATAACGGGGGCATCGTCTGGGATGGGGGGGGGCGGTATAGTTGCTGGGGTGGCAAGCATAATCCATATCAATCGGGATACAAGTTGTCTGTGATTACAGGTACTGGCCATGGCATAAGGAGACATCCAAAGCATCGGGGGGGTGGGCTACTAGCATCGATGAGCTTTCTAATTTGTGACGGGTGTATGTGCGGGTTGTTAGTCAAGAGGACTCCAGGTGTGTGCCAGCGACACTTCTAAAAGTGGTAGTTGCTCAAAGAGGCTTGGTTTTCGGACAATAGATCGATCAATCGACATGTGGATTTGCGTCCAGCGTATCTGGCCATGAGGGCATGGGAGACATGTACTGGATCAGTGTGGAGAAAACGCCCAAATAAAAGAAGTCTCGAGTATCCATCAGAAGGGACTGATAGTGAGGAAAAGAATAATCCACAACCCGGAGTCCTCTTGACTAACAACCCGCACATACACCCGTCACAAATTAGAAAGCTCATCGATGCTAGTAGCCCGCCCCCAATGCTTTGGATGTCTCCTTATGCCTTTCTATTATTATAGAATAATTATATTATTATTATTATTATTATTATTATTATTATTATTATTATTATTATTATTATTATTATTATTATTATTATTATTATCCTACCCTACCTTACGTTATCATCTTATCTTGTCTATCTTTATTTATTTATTTATTTATGAGATTTATATACCGCTTTAAGTGCAAGCACTCTCTAAGCGGTGTACACCAGTAAGCAATGTATATATATATATATATTTACATTGCCCCCAACAATCTGGGTCCTCATTTTACCTACCCTGGAAGGATGGAAGGCTGAGTCAACCTTGAGCCGGTGAGATTTGAACCGCTGACCTGCTGAACACAGTCAGCTAAAGTGACCTGCAGTACTGCACTCTAACTGCTGCGCCACCTCGGCTCTTTAGTGAATGTAGTCTGGATTCTCAGAAGGGAGGTAGTGCATTCCAAAGAAGCAAGAGACAGCAAAGTTTAGATAGCTCAGTTGGGAGGAAGAGGGTTAAGACTTCTTTCATAGAAATTCTCAGAGTACATCCTTAACAATACAGTAGTTGCTTTAATTTGGCCTGAGTTCTGTCTATAGGAGAGGAACGATAAAGAAACCGCTCAGAAGAAATTCTGCATGTCTTCTGTGGTCTTTGAGTTGACAAGACGCCAACTCAAGTCTATGTTAGGAAGACCAAAGAGGAGAAAACTGCAGGGGCATTGGGCCAAGGACTCGTGCGGTGCTTGATATAGTATAGAGTTGCTGTGTTGAGGTACAGGAGGATGTAATTCAATCTTAGCTTTTGCTGGGCATGAAAAAAAAAATAATCACAACAACATCAAGGGCCATTCTTCAGATGGCATTTATTTCCAATTTCTGCTCATCGTTCCAGTCCAAGAGCATGCTTTTTCTGATACAGAGCAGAGGTTTTTATTTTATTTTACTTTCAAACACTCCTTCTTGCTCCATTTTCATGCTCTAGTACAGAAGTGAGAGCTTAATTCCTCCGAGTCTATTGCTGCATTCTGCCCGAACCATGTCAAATGCAGCATGGAACTGCATTGAGTTCCTCGTGGAGTGCTGAGGTCAGGGGATCTTTGGAAACACGACTCATCATGAGAAATATTTAAGGGTTATTTTTGTTTCATTATTGTGCAATTTAAGAATGTAAGCAAGGCTAGAGGTAGCGTCAAAAATAGGACACATGTAGAATGTCGAGAGAGATTAAAATGCTTCAGAGGAATTCTTGGTTGTGTGGCCCGTGAAGCCAAAGCTATGTTGTCAAGTCGTTTCTTTCTTTTTTGTTTGTTTGTTTGTTTGTTTATACAGCAGCATAACTTGGCATTATGATGAATGACTGTTTCAGGAACTGATGTGCACTTTGCTTTCATTCATCCATTTGAATGCCTTTCTTGGCTTAGGTTTAGGGGAATATTGTTGCAGCTGGAAATACTAATCCTTTTATCCTTTGGATCCCTCTCTTTAGCTTCCTTAAGAGACAGAAGGCATGTTGTGGCGAGGGGAGATAAACCAATAAAGAACATTTTATCTGACATATATAACTGAAATGTTTAAAATATATATACACCTTGATATATTGCAAGGTAGGTGACTGGGTGATGTTACCTAATAGGATTTATTTTTTTACCCCTTCAGTGCTTACCCAGACAATGCCTTTCTAGTCTTTGGTTCTTGGAAACCCCAAAACTTTATCCAATTTGTTTTAATTCTCTAATTGGTCTTCTCCAGATCCTTTTAGCTGCAGAGCTAACGAGCCTCCTTTGGTAAAGATGTTATCATTATATAACATCTATCTGCTATTTTAGGATAGTTTTATATTAAGTACTCTACCATCTATCTATCTATCTATCTATCTATCTATCTATCTATCTATCTATCTATCTATCTTTCTTTCTTTCTTTCTTTCTTTCTTTCTTTCTTTCTTTCTTTCTTTTATCTTTCCTTCTTTCTTCCATTTATCTCTTTCTTTCTTTCTTTCTTTCTTTCTTTCTTTCTTTCTTTCTTTCTTTCTTTCTTTCTTTCTTTCTTTCTTTCTTTCTTTCTTTCTTTCTTTCTTCCATCCATTTTTCTCTCTATCTTTCTTTCTTTCTTTCTTTCTATCTATCTATCTATCTATCTATCTATCTATCTATCTATCTATATCTATCTTTATTTTTCTTTCATTCTTTCATTTATCTTTCTTTTTTTCTTTCTATCATTCATCTATCTATCTGTCTGTCTGTCTGTCTGTCTGTCAAGAGGCATTTGACAGATAGTATAGGGTTTCCTGCCTGAGCAGGGGGTTGGACTAGATGACTCCAAGGTCCCTTCCAACATTATTATTATTATTATTATTATTATTATTATTATTATTATTATTATTATTATTATTATTATTATTATTATTATCATCATCATCATCATCATCTTCATTATTATTATTATTAGTAGTAGTAGTAGTAGTAGTGGTAGTAGTAGTAGTAGTGGTAGTGGTAGTAGCAGTAGTAGTAGTCTATTTCCATTGCAATTGGTTTAGACCAGACAGGTCAAACTCGTGACGTCGCACGACATATCGGGATTGTTTTACCATTGCCGGCAATGGGGTGGGTGCAGCTTCCATGTGATGCATCCAGCCCACAGGCTGGCAGTTTGACACCCCTGGTTTAGACTCTTTCCACTGTCCTTCACAATAGGCTGACCATATGGATACCTTTCATTAATTGAACAGGTTCTTGGCTGAATTGCCTTCATCCCTTTACAGCCTTTTGATAAAGTGAAGCGCCCTCCTGAAATTTACCTGTCTCTGAGAACCTCATCCTGGAATTTAGAGAATGCCCTTAAAAAGAAATTGCTGCATTTAATAGGTCATCTTACGAACGTCCCAACGGTGCTTTCTTTCAAAAAGACGACTAGACTTTCTTGTATCGCTGGAAAACATTTCACTTCTCATTCAAGAAGCTTCTTCAGTTCTGACTGAATGATGAAGAATGGAAGCATTGATATTCCTTGCAGTCATGTAGTCATTAGCATTCTTCCCGAGAGTGGTTGAGGCCACTTGGAGATTTATCTGTGCCCTCAGGGTCACCTGAATCCTGCAGTTTTTTCCCCCATACAGTCAGAACTGAAGAAGTTTCTCCGATGCAAAGTGAAATATCTTCTAGCAAAACCAGAAAGTCCAGTTGCCTTTTGAAAGAAAGTGTCTTTGGGACACTACACATCCTCTTCATGACCAGTTTTCCTTCTGGGAGGAGAGGGCTTCATGGTATCCGTAGCAGACCATCCAGATTCAGCCAAAATTTCATTCCATATAGCATCAACCTTGTGAACTCTGAAGCTTCCTCCTTCCATTATATATTCAAGATGGACAGTATTTAATATTTATTTGTTATGTATATGTAGGGGTATGGGTCTATACATATGTTGTATATAGTGTCAGAAGTAAGCCTTCATCCTGGTTCATCCAAGCCGGGAATAAATAAGCAACATGGCGACTGCTTTGGGAAGAAGGCTACAGTTTATTGGAGAAGCAGAAAGATGGTCCTTGCAAGAAAGAGCAGAGGAGAAGAAAGAACAGTTGAGCACATGGGCAGTAGGGTTTTTTATACCCTCTCTAGCCTTGTTTGGAATAGTTTCCTGTTCCTGTGGCATGAACCTTGAGGCTGTTTCTGAGTGTTTGTCTAGGCCTTGATATCTGTGGTTTAATCCTGTTATCATATCCTGCTTCCCAGGTGATGGGGCTAATGACTCCTAGAGTTTGGGTGGGGCATGCAGATTTTCTCTTTGTCTTCTTGAATGCTCTGGCTTCAACTTTCTGATGATTTTACATCTGCATTTGTATGGGGCTAGCTCTTGCTTGGGGCAGAGAGATCGATTTGGAGCCAGGTTTGGTTTTAAAAAAATCCTTTTGAGGAAAAATACATTTTTCTGCCCTTTTAATATTTCCTTCTCTGGGCTAACTTCCCTCAATAGTATGTGTGTGTCATGTATGTGTTTCACTTTGAGAGCGGGCAACTAAATTTCATTTTTGATGTGTGCCATTGTGCCCACAGTAAAAAATGACAATAAAAATTATCTTATCTTACCTAATGGCTGAGAATCTCAACCAATCAATCAATTGATCAATCAATCAATCAACCAATCAGAATAGAGCTGGAAGGGACTTTGGTGGTCTTCTAGTCTAGCCCCCAGCTCAGGCAGGAAACCCTATATCATTTCAGACAAGTGACTGTCCAGTCTCTTCTTCAAAATTTCCAGTGATGAAGCACAACTATCGACATTTAGCTAGGCGCTGAGAATCTCCATAGACAGTCATCTTATGAAGTTTTTCCATTCTCTGTTGAAGCAAGGTGTGTCTTATTCTCTCTCTCTCTCTCTCTCTCTCTCTCTCTCTCTCTCTCGCTCTCGCTCTCTCTCTCTTTTTTTAAAAAAAAAAAATATATGTTTTTGTTGCCAGGACTTGAAGTCCAATAAAATGCTCCAGGGAGTTTCATTATGAATGAATCATCCAAGCGAATTTCTGAATTCAGAGAAGATGTTCAGAACAAATATGTTTCTCCAGACAAATTTCAGGGAAAATGTAAACAAATCTTCATGTGTCTTTCAGAATGCAAAAGAGCACAAGGTGTTCTTGTCTTTGTTGTCATTATTGTTGTTTTTAAACCATTCCAGTTGTGCGTAAGATGGTATTTGGAAGTTTATTTTGACAGGAGTGAAGTGCCGGACGGGGGGGGGAATACTAAATCTCTAAAAGTACTTTTGAAAAGTTGAGCTTAACTTCTAATATTTTGAACCAGGGAATGCTTGAGTTTGGTTTCTTTCTCCTCCAGAATTTCGGCATATATATATTTAGTCCAGTGGTTCTCAACCTGTGGGTCGGGACCCTATTTGGGGTCTAACGACCATTTCACGGGGGTCGCCAAACAATGCAGTCTGCCATTTTTCCCCCTTTTCCTTAGCTGTGCTACTCCCTTTTATTCTATTGGCTTTTGAAAGCCAATAGAATAGACTCTCTTGAATAGAGTCTAATTCTATTGGCTTTCAAAAGCCAATAGGAATTGTCCGGGCTGCCTCTGCCCTGCTGAGCCCGCCAAAAGTCCCAGTCTGCAAATGGTACTGCACCAGTTGAGTAGTCCTCGACTTACGACCGGTTGGGGGTCATGGCATTAAAAAGGTTGAGAACCACTGATTTAGTCAATTATTATTATGGTTCGTTGCACACTCAGCCAGATGTTCAGACTGCATTTGGCATATTTGTCTACCTATCGAAAGTCTTGGTCAGATATATTCGCTAGGTGTTTACACTGGATTTGCCATTTTTATACAGCTATTAAGTCAAAAATTAATAGAATAATAGAGTTGGAAGGGACCTTGAAGGTCTTCTAGTCCAACCTGCTGTGCAAGCAGGAGACCCTATACCAGAGATAGGCAACCTTGGCTCTTTTATGACTCGTGGACTTCAACTCCCAGAACTCCTGAGCCAGCCATGCTGAGGGGAAAGGGAGAGGTTTCCAAGCTGAACCATGCTGGCTCAGGAATTCTGGGAGCTGAGGTCTAGCAGTCATAAAAGAGCCAAGGTTGCCTACCCCTGTCCTAGAGGAACATATGAAAGCATAATTAATGTTAATTAATGTAGACTTTATTAGTTTAGAACAGGGGTAGGCAACCTTGGCTCTTTGATGACTCGTGGACTTCAACTCCCAGAATTCCTGAACCAGCAGGGCTCAGCTTGGAAACCTCTCTCTTTCCCCTCAGCATGGCTGGCTCAGGAATTCTGGGAGTTGAAGTCCTCGAGTCATAAAAGAGCCAAGGTTGCCTAACCCTGGCCTAGGCCTAGGCCGCTTTATGACTCATGGACTTCAACTCCCAGAATTCCTGAGCCAGCATGGCTCAGCTTGGAAACCTCTCCCTTTCCCCTCAGCATAGCTGGCTCAGGAATTCTGGGAGTTGAAGTCCACGAGTCATAAAAGAGCCAAGGTTGCCTACCCCTGCCCTACACCATTCCAGACTAATGGTTGTCCAGTCTTTCTTACAAGCCTCCAGTGATGGGCACCCCCAACTTCTGAAGGCAAGCCGTTCACTGACTTCATGATCATGTTGCTTAGTGACAGAGTTACCAGTCCCAGTTATTATGGGACAGGTAGTCCTTCCCAAGGACCAGGATAGGCAGATGTTGATGGTATTAAAGCTGCCTTTTGCAATTGATTGAACTGAGATCTATATGGGCAGATATATGGACTGTATTCTATAAAAATAGTAGCATTTACATTATAGAACAGGGCTCTTCAAACTTGGCCCTTTGATGACTTGTGGACTTCAACTCCCATAATTCCTCAGCCAAAGTGCCTGGCTGAGGAATTCTGGGAGTTGAAGTCCTGAAGTCATAAAAAGGCCAAGTTTGAAGACCCCTGTTATAGAAGCTACATGCAGATTCCTGCACAGTTATGGGTGCTCAAAACGTTTTGTCCCTCATGTTCTGATTAACGTTCTCTCTGATTTGAAGTAGGAAAAGAACAGGACAGCTGACTCACCTATGTCCCAGGTGAGAACTGGTTTAAGGTCTTGCAAGTAGATGCTCCATTTGTATGGCAAAGCATCCTTCAGAAATGTTGTCCAGCCCTTCTAAACGTTAACACTATGCAGAATTATCCGTGTGGTCACTGAGTGAGTGATGCATCCCGTTGGACCTCTTGTTTAAAACACACTTTCCTCTCACAAGCTTAATGCAATGACCTCATATGATCAAAGCATGCATTTACAATACACATGTGATTCTTTTGCTAGGTCTGATCTTGTGGGAGAACGTAAATATCCAAAGCTTGGTCCTTCTGCTCAGTTGCAAAATTAAACCTACGTGGCAGGATGCATTTAGGAATCACCAAAACTTTTATTACATATTGTGGGTACTTAACATCTCATTATTCCTAAATGCCTGGTTAGGTGTTTTGAAAGCCTCTAATTACTTAAGTGTTGAGATAGACCTATCTATTTTGCTTCAGTCAGCCAGTGTGAACCACTTAGGATCAAACAATCATAAATAGTCTGTAATGCCACCCAAAATCTGAAAGCCCAACTTGACTTTCAAATGAGTTTAATTATTTGTAAAGATGTGTTTGGGTTACCAAACAATCTCCTTCCTTCCTTCCTTCCTTCCTTCCTTCCTTCCTTCCTTCCTTCCTTCCTTCCTTCCTTCCTTCCTTCCTTCCTTTTCTTTCTTTCTTGTTTTTTATCCTAGCAACTAATCTAAAAAAATAAAATAAAAATTCATTTGATACAACCACCAATTAATTTCGTAGCCAAGCAATGGGACGCTGGTTTGGTGATCCATAAGTTTATTTTCTTTTTTCTTTAATAAGTAAGTAAGTAAATAAATAAATAAATATGCAAACACTGTCATGAGTTGTGAATGTTTAGAGATATAATTGGGTAACACGTTCTTTCTTAAAAATAAAGTAAAATAAAGAATAAAATGTCTTAGACACAGGACTCGGGGAATTTATACCGCCCGGATTTACAAGAACAGACAGTTCTTTTTTGTTTAGCAATATTGAAAAAAGGGGGAGAAGAAAAGTATTTTGTCAAATCTCATATTAGGACACATAGCTTGTTTTTTTTCAGTCACACTGACAGAATTAGCACATCTGTCTCTCCTTTTTTTCCAAATGCATCTGAACCCAGCTGAATAATATGATGCATGTAGTTCTCGACTTACAACAGTTTATTCATTCAGTGACCTTTCGTTACAACGACACCGAAAACAGTGACTTTTGCACTTACGACCGTTGCAGCATTTCCATGATCAAAATTCAAAATGCTCGGCAACTGGCATGTACTTATGACGGTTGCCGTGTCCCGGGGTCACGTGATCCCCTTTTGCTACCTTCTGACAAGCAAAGTCAATGAGAAAAACCAGATTGACTTAACAACTGTATTACCGACTTAACAACTGCAGTGATTCACTTAACAACTGGGGCAAGAAAGGTTGTAAAGTGAAGCAAAACTTACTTAACAAATGTTTTGCATAATAACAGAAATTTTGTAATAACATAACATAACATAAAACATAACATAACATAACATAACATAACGGACTTGGGTTTGGATAGTCTAAAGCAGTGGTTCTCAACCTGTGGGTCGGGACCCCATTTGGGGTCGAACGACCATTTCACGGGGGTCGCCAAACAACGCAGTCCACCATTTTTCCCCCCTTTTCCTTAGCTGTGCTATTCCCTTTTATTCTATTGGCTTTTGAAAGCCAATAGAATAGACTGTCTTGAATAGAGTCTAATTCTATTGGCTTTCAAAAGCCAATAGGAATTGGCCAGGTTGTCTCTGCCCTGCTGAGCCCACCAAAAGTCCCATTCTGCAAACAGTGCTGCACCAGTTGAGTAGTCCTCGACTTTCGACCGGTTGAGTAGTCCTCGACTTATGACCAGTTGGGGGTCGCGGCATTAAAAAGGTTGAGAACCACTGGTCTAAAGAAAAGAAGAAATAGGGGTGACATGATAGCAGTGTTGCAGCATCTGAGGGGCTGCCACAAAGAAGAGGGGGTCAGGTTGTTCACCAGAGCACCAGAGGGAAGGACGAGAAACAATGGTTGAAAGCTGATCAAGAAGAGAAGCGACCTGGAATTAAGGAGAAACTTCCTGACAGTGAGGACAATCAACTGGTGGAACAGAAGTTGCCTCCAGAAATCGTGGGTGCTCCATCACTGGAGATTTTAAAGAAGAAACTAGACATTCACCTGTCTGAGATGGTGTAGGTTCTCCTGCTTGAGCAGGGGGCTGGACTAGAAGACCTCCAAGGTCCCTTCCAGCTCTATTCTATTCCAATTCTAATTTTGTGAGTGCGTAAGTCAAGGACTACCTGTAACCTCCTCTAAGCCTGAAATTCTGGTCTGAATCGGGCCTGCCAAACATTAATTTCTATTATATAAATTATATTAATGATATTATTATAGTCAAAGCTATAGTTTTACCAGTAGAAATGTAGGGCTGTGAGAACTGGACCATAAGGAAGGCTGAGTGTTGAAGAAATTATGCTTTGAACTGTGGTGCTGGAGAAGACACTTGAAAGTCCCTGATCAAATCAGTCAATCCTAAAGGCAATGAACCCTGGCTGTTCTTTGGAAGGACAGATACTGAAGTTGAAGCTCAACTACTTTGGCCACCAAATGAGAAGAGAGGACTCCTTCGAGAAGACAATGAGATGTTGGGAAAGATGGAAAGCCAAAGGAGACAGGGACGGCAGAGGATGAGATGGTTAGATAGAGTCATCAACACAATGAATTTGGGGCAATCTCCAGGAGACAAAGACAGGAGGGGCTGGTGGTGCTGTGGTCCATGGGACTGCATAGACTCAGACATGACTTAGCAACTGAACAATCACAATGTATGGCTGCAAGAGCTGGACCATAAGGAAGGCAGAGCACAAAAGAACTGATGCCTTCAATTTGTGGTGCTGGAGAAGACTCTTGAGAGTCCAAGAGATCAAATCAGTCAATCCTAATGAAAATCTGACTGTTCTTTGGAAGGACAGATAGTGAAGGTGAACCTCAGATACTTTGGCCACCAAATGATAAGAGAGGACTCACTGGAGAAGACCCTGATGTTGAGAAAGATGGAAGGCAAAAGGAGAAGGGGATGGAAGAGTATGAGATGATTAGATGGTGTCATCGATACAACAAATATAATTTTGGGCAAACTCCGAGAGACTGTGGGGAAAGGGGGGCTTGGAGTGCTGTGCTCCATGGGGCCATGAAGAATCAAACACAACTTAGCTATTGAACAACAAGAACAACATATTGTATTGTATTGTATTGTATTGTATTGTATTGTATTGTATTGCATTGCATTGCATTGCATTGCATTGCATTGCATTGCATTGCATTGCATTGTACTGTAATGTTATATTTGATATTATATTTGATATATTTATTATATTTGTGTATATATGTATATATGTGCATGTGTATGAAAATCAATAAAGGAGAATACATATATACACACACACAATAAACCTGAAAAATTAAACAGTGCAGATAGAAAAAATAAAAATATATTTAAAGAGATGACGTCTGATTTTTATAGTAGTTACAAACAAACTTATTCTCTTTTTTCCCCCTTTAGGATTGCATGAATGAATGAAAATCATCCAGAGGAAGGTCCTTATTCGCTTCCATATCCCTATAATTTGGTAAATTTTAGAAAACCTTTTTTTTCCCTCCTGCAATTCTGTACATTTTACGGAGCTAGAATTGCATCAAGATGCCACTGTTTTGGAGTAAAGAACTATTTTAAAAAACAAAACCAAAATGGAAACCATCAGTGAGGTTGTCCCATCAGGTTTTGCATTGAGTCGTGCAACCTTCAACTCCCAGCGGTTGTTTTAAGCTTGAGACAGAATGTCTCCAAAATCGAAATGGAACATTTTTAAAAGCATTTTAAAAAGCATTTCAGACTTCAGTTCAAATTGAGATGCCTTTCTCCCTATCTTCGTGCCTGTCTGCCAGCACCCAGGTGATCATTCCACAAGTTGAGTGGAGAAAAGTGGAAATCGCAGAACCTGACAGGAATTTTTAAGCAAGTTGCAACCTCAGATGAACCGATTTGAAATGTTATGAATAGAAACATCACAAGAGGGAAAGCGTCAATGACATGACATTCTCAACTGCATTAATTTAGTCAAATCACATTTACATACATCACGCCTGCCCGGTGACATGATCCAACGCTGTTGCTGGCTTTCTTGCTGATAGAATAAGAGAGGCAGTTTGAAGATCTGCCTGTTGGTAAATTAATTGGTGTCCGTTTCATTTTCATTTTCGCAAATTAAACGGAATTACTGTAAATGAAAGCTGTAAATGAATTAAGCGGAGGTGAACTGAATTAAAGCAAATTACAGACTCAACTCAGGAAAGACGTCTTTAATAAAGCAAAATGGAACTGTTATGAGTGAAAGATAAGGACTTGAATCCGCAGTTGATCGTGTTAAGGGCAACCAAGACTCTAATTGGATTTTAAGTGCTACTAGGAGGGAAAAGGTCCTTCAAATAGCAATTTGTATCTGTCCTAACATGGAAACAACTTGCCCTATGATCAAAGAAAACATAATGATGCTGAAGCTAAGCCCTAAGGGGTTAGCATCATAGAATCATAGAGATGAAAGCAGCTTTCCTTCCAGCTCTAATTTAGGCTAATCCTTAGTACAAGATCTACTGACAAATCTATAACAAATGATGATCCACTCTTTGTTTGAAGACCTCTACTGAAGGAGAACAATGTGATAATTGGCTCTAATGGCTGACAGCTTGAATAGTCAGATAATTCTATTGTAATAATTACCCAGACTTCCTTCCTTAACTCCCTGGTCCATGTCCCACTCTCTGAGGCAATAGAAAGTAAGTCTTCTCCTTGTTCTGTGGGACAACCCTTCAGATATTTATATAAAATCTCAGCTTCTGCAACGAACCTAGATGATGCCATCTTTGTCGTTCCCAGTTGCCACATAAAGAGAAGGGTTGCTTTTACTTTTGTTAGACTAAACATAGAACGATCTCATGGGAACCAAGGTCATTCTCATCGTCCCTGAAGGCTGAGAGAAGAACTGTCAAGAAGACCGCCAAATGCACTTATTGGATAATGTGATCAGTAGCATAATAGAAGGGAGGGAATTGTTACATTTAATTACTTTGAATCTCAGGGGGAAAGTTGAGAGTTGGTTTCACTTTTGATCGTGCCGATAGTATGTATCCAATAAATATGTTCTTTGAGGAATTCTCAAGACTCAGAGTTCTACTTTATTTGGCTTCATTAGTGGGAACCTTGACATTAAGACTTAGTCCAGATTTAAGAGGAAAGGTGCTTTCTAAAACCATTAG
Source organism: Crotalus adamanteus (assembly GCA_039797435.1). NCBI lineage: Eukaryota > Metazoa > Chordata > Lepidosauria > Squamata > Viperidae > Crotalus > Crotalus adamanteus. The sequence goes on from CM077924.1 coordinate 79,920,219, forward strand.
TCTTTCCTCTTCCTTGCAAGGTTAGTAATCAATGGTGAGATATTATGTTTGACTACAAAGTATAAGCTTTCAATGTTTGTAGTTCTGGGACTTCTTATTTTTCCCCTTTTTCATTCTCTTTCTTTCCAAAAATGTTGTTGACTCCATCCCCTAATTTGGCCTCAATAAAATATTTACCATGCCTACCATCTATTATTGTCATCCAAACTAAATCTGCTAGTAGTTTAAAGTTCATTGGCTTTCACTACAATATATAGGTACAGACAGCTACATTCTACTTTAGCTCTTTGTCAAAAGAGATCATTCTTCAAGGTAGATCACCTGTGATCCTCATACTAATTTTATTATAGCACTTAGCAATAGCACTTAGACTTATATACCACTTCACAGTGCTTTACAGCCCTCTCTAAGCGGTTTACAGAGTCAGCCTCTTTGCCCCCAACAATCTGGGTTCTCATTTTACCGACGTTGGAAGGATGGAAGACTGAGTCAACCTTGAGCTGGTGAGAATCAAACTGCTGGCAGTGGGCAGAGTTAGGCTGCAATGGCTGACTGAATGACAGAGAATGAAAGGACTTATGTTTCCCACTAGCTCAACCTTCTTAGAAGATGCCCCCCCTAACATTTCCTGTCTCCCCACTTTGGTTTGTCGGGAAGATGTAACTGGGAAAAGACACTCCTTCAAATAAACTGAATCCAAATAGTAGGAGAATGACACTTCTGCCTAATTCATCCTTGGAACAGAGGCCCCTTGCTTTGTCAAACAATCAAGTCATCCTCAAGGTTCCTTCACAGCAGACCAAGCACTGTGGTGCTTTTATTAAAGAATGAAACATAAAGAAGAAATAAGATGATAAGTAAGGTTCTACATTTAGGCAAGAAAAACCAAATGTACAGGTATAGTATAGGGGGTACCTTGCTCAATTAGTAGTAACTGTGAGAGGGATCTCGGAGTCCTAGTGGACAATCACTTAAATATGAGCCAGCCTTGTGCTTCAGCTGCCAAAAAAGGCCAACACAGTGCTAGGCTGCATTAACAGAGGGATAGAATCAAGATCACGTGAAGTGTTAATACCACTTTACAATGCCTTGGTAAGGCCACACCTGGAATACTGCATCCAGTTTTGGTCACCACGATGTAAAAAAGATGTTGAGACTCTAGAAAGAGTACAGAGAAGAGCAACAAGGATGATTAGGGGACTAGAAACTAAAACATATAAGGAAAGGTTGCTGGAATTGGGTATGTCTAGTTTAATAAAAAGAAGGACCAGGGGGGACATGATAGCAGTGTTCCAATATCTCAGGGGCTGCCACAAAGAAAAGGGAGTCAAGCTATTTTCCAAAGCGCCTGAAGGCAGGACAAGAAGCAATGGGTGGAAACTAACCAAAGAGAGAAGCAACCTAGAACTAAGGAGAAACTTCCTGACAGTTAGAACAATTAACCAGTGGAACAACCTGCCTCCAGAAGCGGTGAACACACCAACGCTGGAAGTTTTTAAGAAGAGACTGGACAGCCATTTGTCCGAAATGGTATAGGGTTTCCTGCCTGAGCAGGGGGTTGGACTAGATGACCTCCAAGGTCCCTTCCAACTTTATCATTATTATTATTATTACAATGTAGAGATTTTAGAAGGACTGACTTAGCTAAATTGTGGCAATGGTTGAGAAGGCTCTGTTCCCCCCCCAGTCAGAGTTCTTTAACTGTTAAGGTCTGCAACAGGGATTCTCTCCCTTTTCCTCCTCTTTCTCAACATCTCATAAATGTAGATTGTATCTACATGCCCCCGCCACCCAAATTATGCACGTTGCCTTATTTTGGTTCATTGCAATTGGCATCAGGACTGCAATTTTAATACATTTTATGTTTGCAAACATCTATCTTCTCTATACCTTCCCTTCGCCAGACCCCAATGCTCGGAACTTGTAAGAAGCAAATCATTTAATTTAATACAATATAATTTCCTTTAATATATCTGCCCATATTTTTAGACTCTGGGTGGCTTACAAAATCCAGGAACATTAAGTGAAGTGTCTCATAATTGTGTGATGAAGCTGAAATAAGTAATACAAATCAGTGTAAAGGAGAGAGAGAGGGATGGCAATTAATTGGAAATATGACTAATTTCTAAGTTAGATATTTTTTGTTCATCCTAACTGAAATCCATTTGCACATAATTATGCTGATAAATATTACAAATTAAAAAATCCACCCGCGTTACACACACAGACACACACAGAGAGAAAGACCTCAATTTGTTTTCTTTGTCTCATTGTGTCGCCTTTGATTATTGGCTTAATCTGAGTTGCCTGCTCTTACTTTCAAGAAAAGTTAACAAGAATGCATAACATTCAATATTTATTAGTCATCTAATCAAATGCTGCACCTTCATGGAATAAGCAAGAGAAATCCAATAACTTCCCCTGTGAGACAAATACATTTTGAAATGGACTAGGCTTCTGAATTTCCTTTTGTTTTATTTTTTTTCCTGTTTTGCCCTGTTTTTATATAAATCACCACCCACATTTCACGCAACAGGCTTTTTAAAAACTTCTGAACTTTGGAAGCCCAAGAAACAGATTTGTTAATCTAGTTCATTCTTACTTTCTTCTTAGAAAGATATCGGGCCTCTTCTAGTTTATGTGCTTTCCTATTTCATTTAGCCATTCAGGACTGTGCATTAAGGGGTGAGTATTAAATTTGGTAGCACTCCCATTACTAACTCCATTACCTCTATTATTATCTTCATTACATCCTTTATTAATTCAACTTTTAGTTGTAAACTGCTCAGAGTTATTTAAGAGTCAGGTGGCCTATCAATTAAAGGAGAAAAACGAATTTATGGAGTCAGATTTCCCAAACAAAGCAGTGGTCTTCCACAGCAAACCACATTCAAATCCTTAAATTCTTCTCAAGCTTCTTCTCCCCCCCCCCATGGTTTTTATAAGCGCAAATGTCATGTCTGGAAAATTCAGCCTTTCCTTTCTTTTTTTTCTCCCTAAACTCCCCTTACAAGTAGGGAACAAATAATAATAATAAACTTTATTGTCATTGTATGTGTATACAGTATACACATACAACAAAATTTACATGACACCCAAAGACCAGGTCCCACACACATAATCCCCAAACACACTCCCACCCACCACAATTCCCCACCCCTAAAACCACCCAAACATCCACCCACCAGACCAAGTAATACTGTCCAACAGTTCACTGATGATGGCCCTTTAGTTCATTATTAAGTGCAGTTATAGCTCTGGGATAAAAACTATTAAAAAAACGTGTGGTCCGAGTTTTAAATGTTCTATATCTTCTGCCAGAAGGCAACAGTCCAAAGAGATTGTAAACAGGATGGGAAGAGTCTCTGAGAATATTATGCAACTTTCTCAAACAACGAGATTCGAAGATGTTGTCCAGGGCTGATAGCTAGAGTCCGATAATATTCTGGACAGTTTTAATAATTCTCTGTAGAGCTTTTTTGTCTGCTACAGAACTGGTCCCATACCATGCAAGAATGTCGTATGTCAGGACACTCTCAATGGTGCTGTGATAGTAGGACAGAAGTAGATGCTGAGATAGATTTATCTTCCTGAGCATTCTCAGGAAGTACAGCCTCTTCTGTACCTTCTTCACAAGCATGTTAACATTCATAGTCAAATGAAATAAAAGGGAAGAAGTTGTAAGATAACTTTGTGAGGTCCTAACAATAGTCAACTACAATAATGGAGGACTCGCTTCCTGCATTTCATTAGAGAGCATTTCACCTCAGTGGTGTCATCTTGAGGGAATAAAAGAAAATAAAAATCTGAGAAAATATCTACAGATCCTTCACATCCTGGTGGACATAGACTGTTTCAACTTCTCCCCTCAGGATGCTGCTCTAGAGCATAGCATGCTAAAACAACTAGACACTGGGACAGTTTTTTTTTTCTCTTGTGCCATCATTCTACTGAACACCCAACCCTCACAGTACTGCTTTACATCTAAGCATATTTACCCATGTTGTATGGTTGTAGTATTATCATTATCCTTCTCAACCTCTCTACTACCCCTTCTTACTGGTATTGTGGGAAATCAGCCCTCCCCCCCAGAGAAAGAAATATTTTTAAGAATATTAAAAGGAAGAATATTATATTTCTCCAAAGGATTTTAAAGAAACCAACCCCTCCCCCCCAATCTCTGCCACAAACAGAAACCGGGTCTGCAGAAATGCGGATGTGATAATCTTGTCAGAAAGACTGGAGTCATGAAGCTGGGATTAGAAAGACGAAGATCCCTAGAATCAACAGTCCCTCACACCAAAAATCCAACAGTCATCAGCCCCAGCCCCGGGGAAGCGGGATATGACCTTTGGGACATAATAGGATTAACCCACCACCATCAGAGTACCAGAAGGGCACACTCACTCAGGTCAAAGTACATTACACAGGAAATACAGAGCCTCAAACAGGAACAGGAAACTACCTCAAGAGCCTCAGAAGGTATAAAAACCCACTCTCTGCTACATGTGGTCAGTCTTTTTCTAGAACCATCTTTCTGTCTGGTTCTCCTCTTCAATAAACTACAACCTCCTTTCTAAAGCAGTCTCCATGTTGTTTATTCCCGGCTTGGACTGGACCCTGATGAAGATTTTTCTTTCAACAGTATCATGATTATTGCTCTATTGTTTTGCATGTACATTGAGAGCTTCTGCACTGGAGAGAAATTCCTTGTGTGTCCAACCACACCTGACCAATAAAGAATTCTATTCTATTCTGTTCTGTTCTGTTCCATTCATATTCTACTCTACTCTACTCTACTCTACTCTACTCTACTCTACTCTACTCTATTCCTATTCTCCACTCCACTCTACTCTATTCTACTCTACTGGTTGGTTTGTGCAAAGGCCTACCATGAAACAACACTATATTCAATGGGATCTTGGTGTGTTAATAAATTGCACCCATAGTATGATCCTAAATAGTTCACATTGTTCTATTAAATCTTCTAATATCCTAATGCAAACCAAAGTGCACCATAAAATTGTCTAACCTGATCAAAGAGTCTCTGCACTTCATTAATATTATCTTGTCGTGCTCTGAATCTTCTTTCCATCATTCCGTTCTCCGATTGAAGGTAGTCCAAGCATAATCCCACAGGATATATAATCATCTGTTTCTCCTTTTCAAAATTAAGGCCAGCCAGATCAAATAATGGGTGTGCTTACTCAGCAATATATTATTCTCAAGATGTACTTACTGTGACTTAAAAAATGTCATTTTAAGCCCTGTATAAATATGCTGGAAGGAAGGCTGTATAGTCTAGAGATTGGAATAGATTCACGCATATGCCTATACCAAAGAAGAATGCATCCATTAGAAAGCACTCCAGTTTTGCTCCAAATCATATCTAGAAGACAAAAGCCCTGTAGGAAGAAATAAATCCAGATGCAGAGACAGGTTTGAGAAAAGGCAGAAGAGTATGAGATCAGCTTAAGGTAATGATGGATGGAAGAAAGCAAGAACATTTAAAAGGGAAACGTATCTTTGCTTTATTGACTATGTCTCCAACCTGGAGATATTGGAGTCTATCAACACTGAGTCTCTGATTACCAGAGCCCAGATGAGGTGGTGGGACATGCATGCCTTGCCAACTGATCTTTTGGAGTCTGGAAAGAGACTTTGAGGTCAGCCATGGAAATTGTTGGGACATAATAGCAGTGTTCCAATATTTGAGGGGCTGTCATAGAGAGGATGGGTTCAACTTATTTTTCAAAGCACCTGAAGGCCAGACAAGGAATAATGCATGGAAACTGATCAAGGAGATATTCAACCTAGAAATAAGGAGACATTCTTATTCTTATTCTATTCTATTCTATTCTATTCTATTCTATTCTATTCTATTCTATTCTATTCTATTCTATTCTATTCTATTCTATTCTATTCTATTCTATTCCATTCCATTCCATTCTATTCACCAACTGCTAGAAAGATACTTTGAAATAAACCCCACACCACTATGATATCCAGTCAAGGGAACCAGAAGCTACAGCTGCTGGCAAAACCCACTCGTGAATCCTCTGCTATGAAGCCTCCATCAGAATTGGAAACCATCAAAAAACTGATAGTAAACTATGAGTGACATCACAGAATAATACCCACATTTACCACAACAATGCGTTTCCAGTGCCCCCATTGTGCTAGATTTTGCGCTTCCAAATTGGAACTGCAGAGTCACTTCCCTGTCTACAAATGAACAGCACAACAAGGTGTCCTCTTTGAATGAAAGCCAGTGGTGGGATTCAGCCGGTTCGCACCAGTTCGGCAGAACCGCTAGCTAATTTTTTGTTGCCCAGGCCCAGAACAGATTTCCGGAAGCGGCATCCACACAGAGAATCAATTGTTCATCTATTTGAATCCCACCCCTGATCAAAGTACTACCATACAGTATATTAATTGCAATGAGATCTTCAGTAATATAGGCTATATTAAAATGTGGAACATATTGAGGCTAAAGGGATCTGCTGAAACATCTGGCCTACGCAGTTGAGGAAACTTTACAGTGAAGTAAAAGCCAGTGTATGAACTCAGAAACACTGCTTTCAAATATGAACCAAGTAAAAGATGTGTCTTTCTCCCATATCTATTTATTTATTCAATTTGTACATCAGCCATTTTCACCATTAAGTGATTCTAGGCCAGGGGTAGGCAACCTTGGCTCTTTTATGACTTGTGGACTTCAACTCCCAGAATTCCTGAGCCAGCCATGCTGAGGAGAAAGGGAGAGGTTTCCAAGCTGAGCCATGCTGGCTCAGGAATTCTGGGAGTTGAAGTCCACGAGTCATAAAAGAGCCAAGGTTGCCTACCTCTGACCTAGAGGAACACATGAAAGCATAATTAATGTTAATTGCTGTAATCTTTATTAGTTTAGAGCAGGGGTAGGCAACCTTGGCTCTTTTATGACTCGTGGACTTCAACTCCTAGAATTCCTGAGCATGGCTGGTTCAGGAATTCTGGGAGTTGAAGTCTACGAGTCATAAAAGAGCCAAGGTTGCCTAGCCCTGCTCTAGGCTCTGTTTGTTTTATTGGTACAATGATGATACAATGAGAAAGATGGGACCGGAAAAAAATGAGAGCTGGATTCAAAACTATGATCACAATGCTAACAATGCTAGATACAACTTTATTAGTTGAAAACATAGGCTTAGAAGAGTTAATTATGAAGATGGCAGAGACATAAGATGGCAGACATAAAATGCAATTGGTAGATACTTCTGCTTTGCTGGAAAAGTAAAACATTTGATTCTAAGGAGGAGGTCAATGAGAAATATGGACAAAATTAGGAATATGGACAATTCAACAATTCAGATCAGAATAGGGAAAGCTGTTTTTGTTTCATGAGTGCTACTTTATAATAATGAAAGCTGTACATACCGAGAAGTAGAAAGCAAATGGTCCACTTCAGAAACACATTCCTGGGTTTGGAGTCAGTTAATAAGAATATCATGAACTTTAAGAAGGACCAAATTGGTCCTGGATCAAAGGAAGATCGGTGGCTTTCTTGACGTGATAATCAGGTAGCAGTGCTAGTTAGATCACGAACTAGAAAATGGTATTTTAAATTGCTAAATTTAAAATATGACTATATTAAAGAGCAGTAGCAGAAGACAAGTGGTAAGAAATTGGACATTATCATGAACACCCCCGTCCTTAGAGGAGTAATGGGTTGTCCCTGAGGAAAGAACATGTGTCCTACAGTTTCCAGGGATCAAATCTACTTCAATTAACACATAAAACAATTATCCCAAAGGTGCTTTTCTCAAAAGGCAAGTGGACTTTGTTTTTCCTTGAAGAAGTTTCACTTCTCATCCAAGATGTTTCTTCAGTTCTGATAAGAAGCAAAACATCTGCACTTGCTTTTTGAAAAAGCACCTTTGGTGCAACTGGGACCTGGATGACTGAGAATCAGTAGACATAAAAGAGTTATATTTTCTAATAAGTGTACTACTAGAAACAGTTTTTAAAAGTTCAGAGAATTTTTTTAAAAAAACAGCTAAAGGAATACCCCAGTGAAGAATTTCTGCACATTTGTAAAGCTTCTGTGTGATTATGCTATTGTCTTGGTTATCCTAAATATTGATATGCAGTAGACATGTCCAAAAGACTTTGTTTGTTTTCTAATTTCACATCCCAAAATTCTGTTTCTTCTTTTGCCCAGGAGCTGTAGTTATATCCATCTGCTTTAAGGGTAAATTTCAGCAAAGTTAACTGTGCTATATCTGGATTATAGACCCAAATGACTGCCACCCTGAATGTAGGTAATCACAAAATACTCCGATTGATTGATTACTGCTCTTTCCCTTTCTAATCCAATTTCTCAAGGTTTAAAGGTGAGTGCCTCATTAATAAGTGTTAGATTTTCATTTTTAATGAATACCTTTGTGAAAATAGAAAAAAAAATAAGTGCAGCGTGTAAAAGAAGCAGTTGCAGCTGACTCGAGTGATAAAGTCAGAGAAAAGGTGGTGATGGTAACTTCCAACTAACATTTGTTGGTTCTTGGCACAGGTGTGTCCTCTATCACTTAGAATAACAGAATAAAAGCATAAGAGAATTGAAAGGGATCTTGGAGGTCTTCTAGTCAATCCCCCTGCTCAAGTAGGAAACCCTATACCATTTCAGACAAATGGCCAACCAGTGTTGGTGCACTCACAATTTCTGCAAGCAAGTCATGATTAATTGTTCTCATGTTAGGAAATTTCTTGATTCTAATCAGATTTAGATTTGAACATTCTAGTACGTCTATATTATTGCTCCATTTTTATCAGTTCTTTTATACTATGTTCCGTCCTGATCAGTAACTATCGTAAAAATGTCTGAGGGATCCTTGGTGGTCTCTGAGCTGGCTTGTTTTCTTGCAGATGTTTTCTCTGCAAGAAAACAAGCAAGCTCAGAGAGCACCAAGGACCCCTCATTTAAATCCTGAGCTACAAATATTCTCCTTCCTAAAAATGATCAGGGGACTAAAACATATAAGGAACGGTTGCTGGAATTGTGTATGTCTAGTTTAATGAAGAGAAGGACAAGGGGGGACATGATAGCAGTCTTCCATTATCTCAGGGGCTGCCCCAAAGAAGAGGGAGTCAAGCTCTTCTCCAAAGCACCTGAAGGCAGGACAAGAGGCAATGGATGGAAACTCATCAAGGAGAGAAGCAACCTGGAATTAAGAAGAAACTTCCTGACAGTTAGAACAATTAACCAACTTGCCTCCAGAAGTTGTGAATGCTCCAACACTGGATGTTTTTAAGAAGAGATTGGACAACCATTTGTCTGAAATGGTATAGGGTTTCTGGCCTAAGTAGGGGGTTGGACTACACGACCCCCAAGGTCCCTTCCAACTTTATTATTATGGATCATTGCACAGTCAGCCAGATGTTCAGACTGGATTTGGCATTTTCTCTACCTATCGAGTCTGTGGATGTTTGATGGTATTACAGATATCGTCACAGGATGGAAGCAGTTCCTAGTAAGGCTGCCTTTTGCAATTGACTAATAGCGAATTTGTCAATGCCAATGGTGTTCAAGTGGTGCTCCAGTTGTTTTGGGATTGCACCCAAGGAGCCTATGACTATTGGTACTACCCTTGCTTGCTTTTGCCACAGTCTTTCTATTTCTATTTGTAGGTCTTTGTATTTTGTTATCTTCTCCAGTTCTTTCTCGTCTATTCTGCTATCTCCAGGGACTGCCACGTCCACTATCCAGACTTTTTTGTCCTTCTTATCGACAACTGTTAAGTCTGGGGTGTTATGTTGCAGGTGCTTGTCTGTTTGAATTCTGAAGTCCAAGAGCAGTTTAATTTTATCATTTTCTATGACTTTCTCTATTTTATGATCCCACCAGTTTTTGCTTACAGGCAAATGATATTTTTTGCAGATCTTCCAATGCACCATTGTTGCTACTTTGTCATGCCGCTGCTTGTAGTCTGTGCAATCTTCTTGCAACAGCTTACCAAGTGGTCCACTGTTTCTTCAGCTTCTTTGCATAGGCGACACTTACTGTTTGTTGCTGTCTTCTCAATTTTGACTTTGTATGCATTTGTCCTTAAGGCTTGGTCTTGTGCAGCAAGAATTAGTCCCTCGGTCTCTTTCTTCAATTTTCCTCTCTTAGCCATTGCCAGGTTTTATTATTATCTGCTTTCCAAGCTATTTTTTTCACGTATTTATTTATTTATTTATGAGACTTATATACCGCTTTAAGTGCAAGCACTCTCTAAGCGGTGTACACCAGTAAGCAATGTATATATATATATATATATTTACATTGCCCCCAACAATCTGGATCCTCATTTTACCTACCTCGGAAGGATGGAAGGCTGAGTCAACCTTGAGCCGATGAGATTTGAACCGCTGACCTGCTGAACACAGTCAGCTAAAGTGGCCTGCAGCACTGCACTCTAACTGCTGCGCCACCTTGGCCATGTAGTGCTTTGTCTTCCCATGCCTCTATTCTGTTCTTCATTTGGTCTTTCTTGTAGGCCAGTTTGGTCTCTCCAGTAGTTAGTAAGCCTTCCTGGTATACTAATTTCAGTGCATCTTCATCATTCTTCTTCAGATATTCTTCCAAAGCCATTTCTTCTTCTTCTTCTTCTTCTTCTTCTTCTTCTTCTTCTTCTTCTTCTTCTTCTTCTTCTTCTTCTTCTTCTTCTTCTTCTTCTTCTTCTTCTTCTTCTTCTTCTTCTTCTTCTTCTTCTTCTTCTTCTTCTTCTTCTTCTTCTTCTTCTTCTTCTTCTTCTTCTTCTTCTTATTATTATTATTATTATTATTATTATTATTATTATTATTATTATTGATCATTGCACAATCAGCCAGATGTTCAGACTGGATTTGGCATTTTTGGTCTACCTATCGAGTCCTTACCAAGGACCTGGGATAGGCAGATGTGGATGTTTGATGTTATTACAGATATCGTCGCAGGATGGAAACAGTTCCTAGTAAGGCCGACTTTTGCAATTGACTAATGGCGAATTTGTCAATGCCAATGGTGTTCAAGTGGTGCTCCAGTTGTTTTGGGATTGCACCCAAGGCACCTATTACTATTGGTACTAACCTTGTTTGCTTTTGCCACAGTCTTTCTATTTCTATTTGTAGGTCTTTGTATTTTGTTATCTTCTCCAATTCTTTCTTGTCTATTCTGCTGTCTTCAGGCATTGCCACGTCCACTATTCAGACTTTTTTGTATTATTATTATTATTATTATCATTATCATTAAATATCTGTCTGTCCATCCATCCATCCTGTATCATCTATCATCTATCATGTTCTGACAACCCTTTCTCTTTTTCTGGCGTCTTCTCTACTTTTTCTCTTTATTTGAAATAAATCAGTGTGCTATGTGTGATGAAAGGCTGCACGAACATGCAAAACAATTTGCAAGCAATACTGAGGTCCAAGCCAACAAAGGAGAAAATTCTAAGAGAAAGAGGGAGGATACTGCTAGCTCAACAGCAAAGTTCATTTTATAGTTTAAGAGGCTTGAATTCCTTCCTTCTGATATTATCATCACTGTAAAACATTTATCATTTTTAGTGGATGGCATCTGGTGGTTTTTTGTTTGTTTGTGTGAGTAAAGAGTTCTAGACCAGAAGTGGAGAGGCAATTATAGAGCATTTGTTTGCTGAAATTGAAAAAAAAAAAAAAGAGAGCCTTTAATTGCACATTTTATCTGCTTAAAATGCTTGACTGATTTGAATGAGATGGATGTTCAGAAGTTCAGAACTTGCTACCCACCCGGGAGAGTTTACTATGAAATATGGCTTTGTAAACCACACATGGATACAAGTTTTTAGATGTAGATACAACAAACATGACATTTTTCTTCTTTCACAGGGGATTTGCAAAGTCAGACAGTCAGAAAACACGCTTCAACTGGTAAAAAAAAATATATTATACAATTCATAGTCCTCTTAGTAAAAAGACTGCTTGAACTAAAAGCTATTTATTGAGGCTATTGCAAGGATAAATGATACCAACAAACTGAGATCTTCCCCTTGTCATGATGTCTGTTTGCAATAAAAACAGCCATATAATAATTTTGTTTAGCATTTGCATAACAGTTGGATGGAAATGTTTCACCTTTTCTTCAATTGCAAGGGTGATCTATGTGATTTATTTTTAGACAATGATCTTGTTGCCTACTTACCTGGAAACAAGCAATGTTAAACACAATGGGGCTTACTTCTGAGTAAATATGCTTTGGACTCCTGCATAGTTTTGATAAAGCTGGATATTACGAACTCAGAAATGGTGGCATCAATAGCCTCAACATCTTTCAAATGTCTAATGTAACCAAGTTTCTCTCAATCTCTTGACACTGTTGGATAGATCGTCCCTAAATCATGGTGCCACCACGGAAAAGGCCCTGTCTCTTGTAGCTTTTCCAGAGACAATGTTTATTTTTCAATTAACCAATTTTATGCACGCACAGCACATGTGTTTAAGCTACCTAATATGAGACACATTTGAGAAAATAATGCCTCTTAACTTCATTTCAGTGGATCACAGCAGCAGAATAACAGAATAAGAATAACAGAATAAAAGACCTGGAAGGGACCTTTGGAGGCCATCTAGTCCAATCCCTTGCTCAGGCAGGAAACCCTATGCCATTCTAGACAAGTGATTGTCCAATCTCTTTTTAAAAACCTCCAGTGTTGGAGAACCCACAACCTCTGAAGGGAATGTTGTTCCATTGATTAATTAATTCCACAGATTATGTCAGAATCCAATTATATTTCATCTTTAATTATCAAATATAGAAACTCCCAATTCTGCCATCTTTGGATTCTGCCATAAGAGGGAGAGAAGGGGGAGAACAAAGGGGCTTTATGGCCCTCACTTCCTTCAGTACACTTCAAAGAGCTGAATGCTGAATGTGTGTTTATTGTAACCTCGAAGCGTTAGCATACCAAAGGAGGGTAGTTGCCTTTCATGTAGTTATCTGAAGTCCCCATGCAGACGGAAGAAAGAAGAAAGGGGGTGGAATTGTGATACTTGAAACTATCACTGGAAGGGGGGTTGATTGGGTGGGACTACTGGGGAACCCCTTAAAACCTTGAATGGAAGAGCTTGAACCCCAAGTCCTGTCTAGCATGCCTGCAACCATTTTCTCTTAATAAAGGATTCCTGTTGGAAGAATTATTCCAAGAGTTCTGTCTTCTTAAGATGCAAAGTGGGGTGGGTCCTTACATTAGACAGGACTTGGGTTAATCCTTACAGATTAAAAGCAATGTTTCTCAACCTTGGCATTTTTGCAAAATCTGAATGTCAACTTCCAAAATTCCCCAGCCAACATGGCTGACTGGAGAATTCTGGGAGCTGAAGTCCACACGTTTTAAAATTGCTAAGACTGAGAAACGCTGATAGCATTTTGTGTGTGATGAGCGCTCCATTGGCAGTTTTGAAGGAACAAATTAATAATAGGTCATCACGGTCAAAGTCTACTGATGTAACTGTTAGGAGTTGAAAATGAAAAAAAAAGTATTTTTATCTATTAAGAAGCATCCTTGACCTTTTTGGGGTAGATAAAAAAAAATCAGAATTGGTTTTGGGATGAACGTGGATAGGATTAACTTTACCTTTAGTGTCTTTTCAGGAATTCCAGTCAGGGAATTCTTCAAAGGCGATGTAATTGGGTCACCCTTCATATGTTATCTCAGCAGGGTGATATTTATCCCCAGGATCAGCCTGCCTCATAATCAAACTCTATTTAAAATTGTTTTACTCCCACAAGTTGCAACATTACAAAAATTGATTTTATTGATGCATCTTATATAAGACTGTTTTAATGGAAGATTTGGGCTCCTTCCAGGAAGAATGATAGAATTCAATCCCATATGATAATGTCATCTTGATCATCATAATCAAATCACTGGCATCCTTAGTAATGCTTCTGAATTCACTGTGAGTTGAAGACAGGGCTGCTGAAGATGCAGCTCTTTGCAGCAGCCTATAATATATTCGACTCAATGTGCAATAACCACTATGTGACACTTCTCCTCTCCTCATCAGGCTATAAATCTTCCAGAAAAGACCTTTCTAAGGTTAGAAAGGATCTTGATCCAAGTTGATCTATGCCATCTACAGTGAGTATTTCTTGTTGTTCAGTCGCTAAGTCATGTCTGACTCTTTGTGATCCTGTAGACCAGGGGTTTTCAAGCCTGGCTCTTTTATGACTTGTGGACTTCAACTCCCAGAATTCCTCAGCGAGGTGTGCTGGCTGAGGAATTCTGGGGAATTGAAGTCCACAAGTCATAAAAAAGCCAAGTTTGAAGACCCCTGCTGTAGACCATAGTATGATAGGTCAAACCCTGCCCCCTCATCCTCCACTGTCTCCCGGATTTTGCCTAAATTCATGTCCATTGCATCAATGACACTCTCTAACGATCTCATCTTCTGCTTCTCCTCTCTCCTTTTGCCTTCCATCTTTCCCAACATCAGGGTCTTCTCCAATGAGTCAAAGTATTTGAGCTTCAGCTTCAGGATCTATCCTTCCAATCAGAGTTGACACTCTCTAACCATCTTATCCTCTGCTGCCTCTCTCTCTCTCTCTCTCTCTCTCTCTCTCTCTCTCTCTCTCTTTGCCCTCCATTTTTCCCAACATCAGAGTCTTTTCCAATAAATGCTCTCTTGTCATTTGATGGTCAAAGTATTTGACCTTTAGCTTCAGGATTTATTTCCTTTACGATTGACAGATCTCCTTGCAATCCAATTTCAAGAGTCTTCTCCAACACCACAGTTCAAAAGCCTCACTTCTTCACTGTTCAGACTTCATTGTGGTCTAACTCTCACAGCCCTATCCCCAAAGTGCTTTTTTCAAGAGGCAACTGGATTTTCTTGTTTTTCTTTGAAGACGTTTCGCTTCTTCAAACATTTCGCTCAGAGCTGAAGAAGCTTCTTGGATGAGAAGCGAAACGTCTTTGAAGAAAAACAAGGATGTCCAGTCTTGAAAAAAAAGCACCTTTGGGATAACCATGACACGGATGACTGAGAATCTCCATAGACAGCTTCACAGCCCTACATTACTAGAGCATTTGTAGAAAAATAATAAGTTAGTAACTACCTTTTCCTGAATGTTGTGCCTAACTGGGAAAAAGAAAATAGGCCTAGCTTTGAGTTTGGTGGGTTTTGATTTGATTTTTATTTCCTTTTGTTTGGGGGAAAAGTACAAATTTTCTGAAACGAGTGAGAGTAAACTAGGTCGTCAGAGCAATAGAATTATTATCCCATGAATCAGGCCACTGACTCACCTTGCCTTCATTCTCAAAGGCCTCATTATTTCCTTCACAAGTTAACAAAAGGCAGCTGCGTAAATCATAAACAACACCAAGCAGCATCACTACAAATGTTTGCTGACACGGCCTAACTGGATCTTCAGAAAAAATAGAGGCAAGCAGGCTGCAATTTGCTGTAGCGTTTGGAGAGGTGGGGGGAAAAAAACCTGATTATGATTATTTTGCTAGGTGACCAGCAGTAGCAAATACTCGTATCTCACAATTCATTTATCATAACCATAAGCACCCTTCAAAGCTCTAAGTCTCTGCATGTGTAATGTGTACGTGTGTGTGTTTTGTGTGTATCTGAGTGTGTATGCAGATATAGATATGGCTATGGCTAAATATGGATGTATGGATATAGATATAGAGGTTATATATAAATGTAGAGGTAGAGTTAGGGGTAGGGGTAGGGGTAAAGGGATAGATAGATAGATAGATAGATAGATAGATGACAGATGACAGATAAAGATAGATGATAGACAGACAGACAGATAGATAGATAGATAGATAGATAGATAGATAGATATAGAGATATAGAGATGTACACATAGATGATAGATGACAGATGACAGTTATAGATGACAGATAGATAGATATAGAGATAGAGATAGAGACAAATATAGATGATAGATGACAGATAATGACAGATAAAAGATAGATAGATAGATAGATAGATAGATAGATAGATAGATAGATAGATAGATATAGAGATATAGACATAGATGACAGATGACAGTTAGATAGATGACAGATAGATAGATATAGAGATAGAGATAGAAATAGAAATAGAAAGACAAATATAGGTGATAGATGATAGATAACAGATAGAGATAGATAGATAAATAGATGATAGATAGATAGATAGATGATAGATAATAGATGACAGATGACAGATAAAGATAGATGATAGACAGACAGATAGATAGATAGATAGATAGATAGATAGATAGATAGATAGATAGATAGATAGATAGATATAGAAATATAGAGATATAGAGATGTAGACATAGATGATAAATGACAGATGACAGTTAGATAGATGACAGATAGATATAGATATAGAGATAGAGATAGAGACAAATATAGATGATGATAGATGACATATAAATGACAGATAAAAGATAGATAGATAGATAGATAGATACAGTAGATAGAGATAGATAGATAGATAGATAGATAGATAGATAGATAGATGACAGATGACAGTTAGATAGATGACAGATAGATAGATATAGAGATAGATAGATAGACAGACAAATATAGATGATAGATGATAGATGACAGATAGATGACAGATAAAAGATAGATAGATAGATAGATAGATAGATAGATAGATATAGAGATATAGATATAGATGATAGATGACAGATGACATAGATGACAGATAGATAGATATAGATAGAGATAGATAGACAGACAAATATAGATGATAGATGATAGATGACAGATAAAAGATAGATAGATAGATAGATAGATAGATAGATAGATAGATAGATAGATAGATAGATAGATAGATAGATATGAGATATAGACATAGATGATAGATGACAGATGACAGATAGATGACAGATAGATATAGAGATAGAGATAGAACTACGGACAAATATAGGTGATAGATGGTAGATGACAGATAGAGATAGATAGATAGATAGATAGATAGATAGATAGATAGATAGATAGATAGATAGACAGATAGATAGATAGATATAGAGACAGAGATTGAAATAAATATATATAGAGAGATAAACAGAGAGAGATATTATTTTTTTTAAAAAAGGAAAGACTAACACAACAAAAAGAAAGAGAATGAGAAATGAAAGAAAAACTTTACTTGCAGAAAGAAGCATAGCAGAAAAAGAAAAAAGAAGGAAAAATATAAAGTGGCTTCTAATCTTTTTATAGCATTTACAATGATACATTTGCCTTTTTCTCTAAAGTTACAAGAAGTCTCTCTTATTTCCATAATCTGTCCTATTAAATCATGAAAACAATAAATCACAAGTTCATTTTTTTTTCTTTTCACAACTCCAATCATCCATAAACACAGATATTGTCTTTCATCAAAGTTAGCCTAGCCATTTCAGCCATTTTGTCACCACCACCAACCCTTCCTCTGTCGTATGTATTGCCAAACCTTCCTTTGTGCCTACAATAATGTTATTGCAATAATAAACACATAAAACTATATTCCATGACTTTTTCCAGCTGCTAATCGATTAGTTCTAACAGAGAAAAAAATTCAATTGAATGTTAATTTTTAACGTTCTCCAAATCATTGCGTGTATTTGAAATCCACATTTTCTTGCTTTCTTCACATCTCCACCAATTGTGGTAAAATGTTGTTTGCATTTCCAATTTAAATTGATCTGATCAATGACCCTAATGAAAATTGGTTGATTGATTGACTGATTGAACTGAAATTTGAAGTATATTTATACATTCTAGAGAGTTTTTCTGGTGCCATATACCAATGCCACATCATTTTATAAGGCATTCTCTTTAAGAGTCATGATTATTGCCAAGTTTACATAATCCACATTAGAATAGAATAGAACAGAATAAATAGAATTTAGAAATAGAATAGAGTTTAGAAATAGAACAGAACAGAACAGAATCTTTATTGCGAATAGAATAGAATAGAATAGAATAGAATAGAATAGAATAGAATAGAATAGAATAGAATAGAATAGAATAGAATAGAATAGAATGGAATGGAATGGAACGTAATGGAATAGGAATAGAAGATAGAAAGAGTAGGAGTAGAGTAGAGTAGAGTAGAGTAGAGTAGAGTAGAGTAGAGTAGAGTAGAGTAGAGTAGAATAGAATAGAATAGAATAGATATTGGAAAAGAATAGAATAGAATAGAATAGAATAGAATAGAATAGAATAGAATAGAAGTGTTGGAAGGGACCTTGGAGGTCATCTAGTCCAACTCCCTGCTCTGGCAGGAAACCCTATACCATTTCAGACAAATGGCTGTCCAATCTCTTCTTAAGAACTTCCACTGTTGGAGCATTCACAACTTCTGGAGGCAGGTTGTTCCACTGATTAATTGTTCTCACTGTCAGGAAGTTTCTCCTTAGTTCCAGGTTGCTCCTTAATTCTAACTTGCTTCTCTCCTTGATTGGTTTCCATCTGTTGCTTCTTGTCCCTGCCTTCAGGTGCTTTGGAGAATAGCTTGATGATAATGTAGTGTTCATTCTACTCCTTCCAACCACATATTCTCCCATTTTTCCATCCGACAACTATCTACTGTATGTCAAGGGATGGGAGATTGGAATGATGTGGGGAGAGAATGTTTGTGAGAATCTTAAGAAGTAGAAGCCCTAAGCTGACTTTGCACTTCAGCGCTAAGCTGAATCAGACTTGGTTAGGAAGGACATTGCCTCTGAGTAGCAAGGATGCGGTAGCTTCCCCTAATCCCAGAAGTTGAACGATGCATCCTGTGTACCTTCTTAGAAAGCCAGTATCTGGTTCCCAAAGTTTTCCCAAAACTTGCCATCCAATTGCAATTCTTAATTTGGCAAAAGAGAGTTGCTTTGTTGTAATTGTGAAAGATAGAAACTGGGGGACTGTAAGTTCTAGTTCAGCCTTAGATACAAAACCAGCTTCATGACTTTGGGCTAGTCTCAGTTTAGGAAGCCTGGAATGTGAAACTTCTTCTGGGAAAAGGAATAAAGAAAGAAAGAAAGAAAGAAAGAAAGAAAGAAAGAAAGAAAGAAAGAAAGAAAGAAAAGAAAGGAAGGAAGGAAGGAAGGAAGGAAGGAAGGAAGGCAGGAAGGAAGGAAAGAGACGGAGGGAGGGAGGGAGGGAGGGGGAGAGAGAGAGAGAGAGAGGGAGAGAGAAGAAAACTGCAGGGATCAGTCCAAAGTCAACCCTGAGCTGAAGGCACACACATATTTGAGGAAAAAAAGTGGGAAATGATATAACAAAAGGAATGTAAATGTATGAAGTATATTTAATTGAAATCTTTAGGCTAAATCTTCAATAGATTAAAAGGAGAATGAAAAACTATCCTTGGCTTTCTGCATAGAGAAGAGATCAAACATGCTATATAACTTGTTTTTTTCAAATTTATATTAAATATTGCTTTGGGGAGGAATCCTTGGGAAGTCCAGCTTGTTACCACTCCCTAAAGAATTCTAATCAATCATATTCAAATATCATTTTAATTTATTGCTGCAATGTTGGACACTCTCTTCTGAGTAGCCAAGCCAGAATAAAACATATCAGATAATAATAATAAAATAATAATTATGATGTGACGATGATGATGATGATGCTTCTGCTGCTGCTGATGCAAAGATAGCAGCAATGGTCAAAGATACCTTGGGTGCAATTCCAAAACATCTGGAGCACCACTTGAACACCATCAGTATTGACAAAATCCCTAGCAGTCAATCACAAGGACCTATGAAAAACTTGAAGTCCAAAGAGCTTCCATTTTATGCGACCTCGCATTCCTACGCAACTGCCGAGATCAAAATCTAATCCCCACATGTTTCCAACTGAAATTCCACTCCAACTCTGCAGCCACCAAACGGATTCTGAAAAGAACAGAATTGGCCCTAATCAGAAATGAACTACACACACACACACACACACACACACATCTACATCTATCTATGCAAATACATGCACACACACATATTATCAAAATTCCATTTTTTAATATGTGCCAGGGTATTCATAGAAAAAAGCAGTGCTTTTTTTCTAAAAAAAAAAAAAAAAAGGTGCCGGAACTCACACACGTCATACAACCCGCCTTGCCTACCCTACAAGGTTCCATCCCAAAAAGGTGCCGGAACTCCATTCTGGGCATTCTATGAGAAAAAAAAGTTCTGGAAAAAAGTGACAATAAAGGTTATCTCTTATCATCCTATCCTATCCTAATCCTATCCTATCCTATCCTATCCTATCCTATCCTACCTTTTCTTATTTCATCTCATCTCATCTCATCTCATCTCATCTTATCTTCTTAATATGCAACAATTGTATTAATTGAAACCAAAATCAGAGTGGTTTCATATATGCAAAATGAAATCTTTCCTGCTTGAAATCTAATGAGTTTGTATCTTAGTCAGTTTAAGATGTGGATGAACTTGTTCATGTCTGTGTGATCACGATTCACATTCATTCATTGGAACCCAACCCGAAAAAGCTGGTCGAGAGAGAGAATTGAATAACAAAGAAAAATATTTGGGCAATTTGGTTTAAAAGGATTTACCGTAAAGGCTATTTAGTTTAGCAGAGTTCCAGACATAAATATACATATGATAGATGAAGTTGCAGACATAAGAGATTGCAGATCAATCTGTCCGTCTAACTATCCATCTTTCTATTTACGGTATCTATGAATCACTCCATGGAGAGCAACTAAAGGGAACTTATACTAATTCACATTTTCTGAGTCAAACCTGTGTGCATTCTCATGCGCTAAAGGATGTGCAAAATTTATTATTCCATGTATGGAATTCTCTGTTTGTTTTGTTTGTTTGTTTGTTTGTATGATATTGAATCAATCATTTACAATGTTGGCATGCAGTACTTTCTGGAAGTAAATCTTCTGAGCCAGTAATATAATCAATAAATCAAACAATATATACAAAATGACATTAAACTTAAACTAGGAGTATTTTTTTTAAAAAAAATATAGACTAATGACAAACACCAAAAGGGTAAAAATCCTAAAATGGGGCATTTAATGTTAGTTGTTACAAGGTGTTTGTGTGTGTGGGGGGGGGGCTCTCATGACACTAGCCAATCCCATGGCTGTGTGCTTCTTTTTGCCATCACGCAAGGCTAAAGAGCCAAGATTTGGCCCCTTTGTTGAAGACCAAGAGATTGGGGGCTTTGTGGAATTTTTAAACTGTGAATTTTATTATTATGGCTGATCACACAGTCAGCCAGATATTTGGGTTGGATTTGGCATTTTTGTCCATCTACCAAGTCATTCCCAAGGATCTGGGATAGGCAGAGGTTGTTGTTTGAAAAAGTTAAAGGTATTGTCAAGCAGGATATAAGCCTTTTCAATTAAAGCTGTCTTGTGCAATTGACTGATTTTATTAAA
>CM077924.1:79941693-79946693 GCA_039797435.1 Crotalus adamanteus
GAAGAAGAAGAAGAAGAAGAAGAAGAAGAAGAAGAAGAAGAAGAAGAAGAAGAAGAAGAAGAAAGAAGAAGAAGAAGAAGAAGAAGAAGAAGAAGAAGTTGGAAGGGACCTTGGAGGTCATCTAGTCCAACTACCTGCTCAGGCAGGAAACCTTATACCATTTCGGACAAATGGCTGTTCAGTCGCTTCTTAAAAACTTCCAGTGTTGGAGCATTCACTGCTTCTGCAGGCAAGTTGTTCCACTGGTTAATTGTTCTAACTGTCATGAAGTTTTCCGTAGTTCTAGGATGCTTCTCTCCTTGGTTAGTTTCCACCCATTGCTTTCTTGTCCTGCCTTCAGGCACCTTGGAAAATAGCTTGACTCCCTCTTCTTTGGGGCAGCCCCTGAGATACTGGAACACTGCTATCATGTCACCCCTCGTCCTTCTCTTCGTTAAACTAGACATACCCAATTCCGGCAACCGTTCTTCATATGTTTTAGCCTCCAGTCCCCTAATCATGTTCTAGAGAAGGGGTTCCCAACCAGGGGTGGGAGATGATATTCCAGGGGGTGCGAAAACTTGGGTTTTCAAAATTATAGTGTATATGCATAATCCGTTGCCATTATTTTGAACCTTTGTAAGGGGTGCGAGAATATATCAGAAGCGTTCTAGGGGTGCAGGGTATAGAAAAGGTCCTTCTCTCTGTTAAACTAGACATACCCAATTCCAATTATATGTTTTATATGTTTTCATAAAGAAATTAAAAATAATTAAACAATGAAAACTGGAAACTAGTCTGTGATGATAATTGTAATACAACCAGAAGAAGGTCAAAAGTTAGAAGAGAGTTTATTCTTTTATGATATGATCCTGCAAAGTATATTTTTTCTACAAACTTGACACTGGAGAAATTTTTCAGGATCTGTTTTTGCCTTGCAAAAAAGAAAAAGTAATAAAGTAGCTTTGTCAAGCAAGAAGAAAGTGTGATTTGTAGATAAAGATGTTCAGCTGATGGCAAAACACACAAGCGTTGTACTGAATTATAGAGTTTGAGCTTCACTATTTCATATTCCCATCTTGCGCTATTTTGTAGAAAAACAACAAAACATTTTTAAATAAAAAAGCAGTTGTTTTTCTAAAGGGAAATGACAATAAAATTTTACTGTGTCATAAATATTGGAACTCAGACTTCATGAATGTTTTTTTTCAGCGTTCAATATTTCACACATATCCTTGTTTTTATTTTTTTTATTTTTTCACACTCTTCATTAATGTTTATGAGGCTAATAATAATTTAATGGCATTTCAGAGAAAAAAATGACTTACTATTCAGAGAAGCAAGATAAACTCTCAAGACACATTGAGATTTGAAGACATTCTCATTTCTCCTTGGAAACTCAATGACTCTTAAAAGAGTTTACTAAGAGTTGTGCAGAAACCAACAAATCTGTTTATGCTCTGAAAAATAGCAAATAGGTCAAGGCTGTCTGTCTCATTGTGTGTCTCAGTACTTGCCACTGGATATTTAGAAAAAAAAAACAGTCCATTGTCCATAGTATACAGTAGCATGAAAAGAAATGTAAAGATGTGTTAATTTATAATTTATATACCACAACAGAGTGGAATCAGTTCTTTAGCTGGTGTTGGGTTTTATACACATCAAGTTTTTTCTCCTCCTCCTCCTCCTCCTCCTCCTCCATGAAAAAACTGCAACAAAACAACCAAGCTCAGAGAACACTAAGGATCTAACACTTTCTTCTTCTTCTTCTTCTTCTTCTTCTTCTTCTTCTTCTTCTTCTTCTTCTTCTTCTTCTTCTCTTCTTCTTCTTCTTCTTCTTCTTCTTCTTCTTCTTCTTCTTCTTCTTCTTCTTCTTCTTCTTCTTCTTCTTCTTCTCCTCCTCCTCCTCTCCTCTTCCTCCTCCCACCTCCCCTCCCTCCCTTCCCCCCTCCTCCTCCTCTCCCTCCCCTTTGTGCTTTTGAATATCACCTCTCCATTGGATGAGATCAAGTATTTTTTTAAAAAAAAATATGGTCTAACCTCCCCCCTCCCAAAAGGAAAATAATTTGTTTATAAAACTCCAAAGTATGCTAGGATCACTGTGCCCATAATCACTAGGGCCACTATTATTATTAGAATTATCTGTAATTCAAAATATGACTGGATATTCTAATACTCAATATTTTCCTGGGGAATGATATCATTACAATAGATAGTAATATGGCAAATTTCAGATAAATCAGTTTTTGCTTGTGTGTGTGTGTGTGTTTGTGTAAGTGTGCTGGATTATGCTCCTTTACCAATTTTACCGCTTGAAGTTGACATATAAAAAGTATCCATAACTTCATTATTTTGGGGCAGGGTGTGATGTAGTTTGTTAATAATACCTCCGATGGGAAATCACATTTCAGACTTTGTCAAATTTCAGACAGATAAATTGAGAGGGGTATTGTGAAGAATAAGAAGGTGTTTGTAAGGAATTATAAATGTTGTATGCAGTGGTGGGATTCAGCTGGTTTGCACCACTTCAGCAGGAACCGGTAGCTATTTTTTGTTGCCCAGGCCCAGAATGGACTTCCAGAAGTGGCATCCACACAGAGAACCGGTTGTTGACATATTTGAATCCCACTACTCCTTCCTTCCTTCCTTCCTTCCTTCCTTCCTTCCTTCCTTCCTTCTTCCTTCCTTCCTTCCTTCCTTCCTTCCTTCTTTCCCTCCTTCCTTCCTTCCTTCTTTCCTTCCTTCCTTCGGTGGGATTCAGCCACTTCGCACCACTTCGGCAGAACCGGTAGCTAATATTTTGTTGCCCAGGGCCCAGAATGGACTTCTGGAAGTGTCACCCACACAGAGAACCGGTTGCTCACATATTTCCATCCCACCATTGGCTGTATGGCATGTCCATGTTTGAGGCAGAATGATAGTAAATTAATTCACTGTTTCCCTAAAATTAATCCTTCACTATTTTATTTCATTACCTGTCTCACCTCAAATTTTACACACATTTTGGCTTAAAAGTGGTGTTTGGAAGAAGAGTTGCATTCTCTGCTAAAATTGATAGAGAGATTTAGCAGCCTTGTCTGGTAAATGATCCAGTTTGAAGAAAAGTGAAGAATATTCAGTAGTTCCTCTAGACATAGCAATTTAGTACGGACAGAAATAAAAGCGACATTGAAAGGACACAGAAGCAGGACTTCCCCAACCAAATTGAGTTTATGGACAGATAAATATACAGAGCATAAAAATATAAATACTAATGAAATAGAATTTATACAAAAAAAGTTAAAACAATAGTCACAATATTATTGTCTCCTATTGTCATAATATTAGTACATAGTACATCTTACATTTGACTGTCATACTTGCCTTAAATTAACCCAAATTAATTAGTACATTGCATGTGACAATACCTTTATATATTTCAAGCTGATTTTTGAAACTCATTCATTCATTCCAAAAGAGTTTTTTTTTTTTAATCCTTCAACAGAATTTCTTTCTGGCTTCCCATTTCTTTCTTTTCAGTCTCCATTCTGAGGTTTTCGCGGGTGTTTGTATGTAGGTTTTTGGTTGTTCGGGTTTTCTCCCGCGTGAAATTGGAAGTGTCTTGGCGACGTTTCGACGAAGTCCCATTCGTCAATCTTCAGGCTGGTGTTTTCAGCTTCGTGCTTCGAGGAGCAATTGCTGAAAACACCAGCCTGAAGATGACGAATGGGACTTCGTCGAAACGTCGCCAAGACACTTCCAATTTTAGGTGGGGAGAAAACCCGAACAACCAAAGACCTACATATATTGCTATTATTTGAGAGGAAGGATGGGATTTATAAATGGTTATACTCAAATTTTCTACTTAAGTTTTAATTCCAGTGCATTTTGATCTTAACCAGCCCTTCAAACTGCACCTTCAAGTCAGCTGAACAATCTAATCATCAATTCAAATAGAAGTGACTTAACAATTCAAATTGATAATTGGATTTGAACCAGATTGACGGAAGCCTCCCCTAATTATCCCTCCTCGGTTTATTGGACATGTTGTCCTTTGAGCACTGGATAGAAATAAATAATAATCTCTGCCTTGAGCAAGTACTTTGACACTGATTCAAATTGGAAAAAAAATTCAATTAATATAAAAATGCCTTTAGTAATGGCAATAGTACTGAGATTTATATACCACTGCACAATGCTTTACAGCCCTCTCTAAGCAGTTTTACAGAGTCAGCCTATTGCCTCCAACAATCTGGGTCCTCATTTTACTGACATTGGAAGGATGGAAGCTAAGTCAACTCTGGTTGAGATCGAACTGCTGGCAGTCGGCAGCATTAGCCTGCAATACTACTGCATTCTAACCACTGCACCATCGGGGCTCTTTTGTAATATTTGATTCTTCCCATAGAATGGAAAAGCCGTGGTTCCATCGGAAGAAGTTTGATGGAACCAATGTAGAGAACTCATGCAGAACCAATGACTTAGATGGTTTTCTAAGTTATGGGTTGAACTACTGTATGTACTAAACTTATAGTTGGGATATGGAAGGGTTGGGGGAGAACTTCACTTATCCCCAACATTCGTTCATTTATTTATTTATTTATTTATTTATTTGTTTGTTTGTTTATTTATTTATTTATTTATTTATTTATTTGAAACTCAAACAAGGCTATTGATTGACTCCCTTCCTGTGCAGTTTTTGCACCAATGGGTTGGGGGAGAACTTCACTTATCCCTATTTTATTCATTCATTCATTCATTTATTTTAAAAAAGTCAAACAAGGCTATTGATTGACTCCCTTCCTGTTCAGTTTTTGCACCAATGGGTTGGGGAAAACTTCACTTATCCCTATTTTTATTTATTTATTTATTTATTCATTCATTCATTCATTCATTCATTCATTCATTTTAAAAAAAGTCAAACAAGGCTATTGATTGACTCCCTTCCTGTTCAGTTTTTGCACCAATGGGTTGGGGGAGAACTTCACTTATCCCTATTTTATTTATTTGTTTATTTATTTATTTAAAAAAGTCAAACAAGG
>CM077924.1:79951693-79974193 GCA_039797435.1 Crotalus adamanteus
GGCCCTGCATTTCAAAGAGATTCTTTCTTTCTTTCTTTCTTTCTTTCTTTCTTTCTTTCTTTCTTTCTTTCTTTCTTTCTTTCTTTCTTTCTTTCTTTCTTTCCTTCCTTCCTTCCTTCCTTCCTTCCTTCCTTCCTTTCTTTCTTTCTTTCTTTCCCCCTTCACTCATTTCTATTCTATTCTATTCTATTCTATTCTATTCTATTCTATTCTAGTCTAGTCTAGTCTAGTCTAGTCTAGTCTAGTCTAGTCTAGTCTAGTCTAGTCCGTTCTATATTCTATTCTATTCTATTCTATTCTATTCTATTCATTCTGCTCTTATTCTATTCTATTCTATTCTATTCTATTCTATTCTATTCTAATTTTGCTCTTATTCTAGTCTAATCTAATCTAGTCTATTTTCTCTAATTCTATTCTATTCTATTCTATTCTATTCTATTCTAGTCTAGTCTAGTCTAGTCTAGTCTAGTCTAGTCTAGTCTAGTCTAGTCTAGTCCATTCCATTCCATATCCTATCCTATCCTATCTTATCCTATCCTATTTTATTCTATTCTGTATGGTTACTAAGAATCAACAGTGGTATGATGGCACATAGTCAATCAGTCAATTTAATCAGCACCCTCTTTTTATATAATCACCACATTTTATCATATATTATAAACATACCCTCAACCAACCAAACAAATAGACAAGCAAGCAAACAAACAAACAAACAAAAAAAGCACTGGGAAGAAATATTCATAGAAATATTCTCAAAATCCAAAAAGTAGCATTTGAACTGAACTCACAAATATTCTTATGTACGTAGTTCTACGTAAGTGAAAGAGAGAGAAGGGTTACTACATTCTCACACGGATTTGCATTTTCTTTTAAACTGTAGAGACAATTCTCTTAGAGAACATTATTTTTATTAAAAACAAGAAAACTGGTGTTTTTTGGTGGGTGGGCCCGGGAAGTACAGCAAAAGAATTTGATTTGCAAAGTGGAAAGAGAGTGATGGAGCCCATTGTTCTCTGATCAATTGCTTTTATTCCTTCCCCCATTCTTCTCCTTGTTGTAATTGTGGCCCTTTGTTTTATGCATATTATTAAAACGCACAAATGTCTCTCCCTCCATTATAAAATCCAAAGACTCATTATGTTCCTGACGTTGTTACCCAGCCCAAAAGAATTATGCCCAGGTGGTTTGGTCATGTAAAGAGAATGAATTTTGATTGAACCAGACCATAAATATAGGACGGAAGAGTAAACAAGAGGAATTTTTTGCAAGGATTAAAAAAAAGCAACACCAAAAAACGAGAGAGAGAGAGAGAGAGAGAGAGAGAGGGAGGGAGGGAGGGAGGGAGGGAGGGAGGGAGAGAGAGAGAGAGAGAGAGAGAGAAGTTCTGAGAACTTTAAAGGGTGGGACAGGATGAATCAAGGGACGTGTCAACATAGAAGAAAGTATGGTTTCAAAGATTGAAACAGACAGGCAGGAAGATATGGAGATCTATTGTAATTATTTATTTATTTATTTTTTAAAAAAGGTTGATTAGTTAGCTTGTATCCCACCTGTATTATTTTTGCAAATAATATAATTTCCTCCTACTACTTTCCCTGCAAGAACAACCCTGTGAGGTGGGCTGGACACAGAGAGAGTGTTTTGCCCAAATTCACCAAAGTGGCTTTCATAGCTAAGGTGGAGCTAGAACTCACTGCCTCCTGGTGATTGGCCCAAGGTCAGCCAACTGCCTTTCATGGATAAGGTGGGACTAGAACTCACCGCCTCATCCTGATTGGCCCAAAGTTACCCCTTTGCCTTTCATGGATAAGGCGGGACTAGAAAACTCACTGCCTCCTGCGGATTGGGCCAAGGTCACCAAACTGCCTTTCATCAATAAGGCAGGACTAGAACTCAGAGTTTCCCATTTTATAATCTGATGCCTTAACCACAAACCAAATTGGCATTGCCATTCACTAGTTTTAGCTAAAATTCATTTTTTTCCTGACCTCATGACTCAATTGCTTTATTTATTGTTTGTTTGTTTGTTTGTTTGTTTGTTTTATTTTCTATGCTTTGCATGACATGGTTTACCCACAAAAAGAATAACACATTGGATATGAATATATACATGCATGCATGTAGAAATAAAAGACAGGATTACTTATCAATTGGTATCCTTCTGGGTTAACTATTAAAATGGGCTTCTATTAGTAAGTAAGTAAAGACTGGCCTGTTAGTTAATGGCTACAGAGCCATATGGCAAAGAGCAGTTCACAATAAACCAGTCTGAAATTCAGGTATCATGTTAGGAAGAGACCCTCATAATCATCCAGACATTGCTGATCTTTTTTGCAGATACCTAGTTTTAATAAAAGTGACTGTCCTATATTCCTGCCTTGTATCTACTGTATATTTATTATTATTTCCAAGTCAGGGTCAGGCAAATAAACTACTTATACAGAATTCAATCCTCTTCCTCTTATTATCAGTCAAGGTCGAGCAAAATGCCGGCATTACGGACTGCAGAGTTTGATGACTGGATTTTAAGTCTCTCTCTCTCTCTCTCTCTCTCTCTCTCTCTCTCTCTCTCTCTCTTTTTTTTTTAGTCCCCCAAGCCTCCGAAGTATCCTTATAGAAGCCTCACCAAGGAGAATGAGCTTCCAAATAAACAGGACAGCATTTCAGTCTAAATATTTATGAAGGCTTGAGAGAGTTCATCTGAAAATTGCTTTGTTTTCGGTGTGTTTTAATAGAGCTCTGCTGTCTCAAGATTTATGAACTAGTTGTGTGATCCCTAAAGACCTCATATTGGATTTTGAACTAGGCTGTCATTTAGTGAGCACAGATAAATCTTGTCTGATTTATTAGCTATGATGGAATTATTAATTTCTCGTCATAGCAGAAACTTCCATTTTGAGTTTAGCATTATGAATCAAATACATATGTGACTCAATACACCTTTAAAAAGACACTGAGGTCTGTTACTGCAGAATAATAGCTTCTAAATCTCCACATCAGAATATTTGCTTCCTTTCATCATCTTCAACATAGTAATTTTTAACTACTATTCAGAGATACTTAAGGGCTCCAAAGTTCCTCAAATGAAATTCTAGGTCTCAAGTGTAGCACAAATATTTCACTTTTGATTCTCATCTATACCTGGCATCACAGTTCCATCATGCAGCTTGCAGATGGGATCTTCCTCCATATTACTTCTTCTTCTTCTTCTTCTTCTTCTTCTTCTTCTTCTTCTTCTTCTTCTTCTTCTTCTTCTTCTTCTTCTTCTTCTTCTTCTTCTTCTTCTTCTTCTTCTTCTTCTTCTTCTTCTTCTTCTTCTTCTTCTTCTTCTTCTTCTTCTTCTTCTTCTTCTTCTTCTTCTTCTTCTTCTTCTTCTTCTTCTGCTATATCCGTTATCGGATGTTGGCAATCATGTTGGCAATCCTCTTTTAAAAGAGCTGCTGAGTTTTGTCCAAACCAGTCCCTTAGATTTTGAAGCCACAATGTTCTTCTTCTGCCTGGACCTCATTTGCATTCAATCTTTCCCTGGAGGATTAAATGGAGTATGCCGTATTTTTCTGGGTGTCGCAGCACATGTCCAAAATATTCTAATTTTCATTTTTTTAATTGTTTTGATGATTTCCCTTGGCTTTCTCAGGTGGCTTATCACCTCCTCATTTCTGGTCTTGTCAATCCACCTTATTACATATTACAACAGACAACCCAAACTTGTGGCAGTGAGGAACAAGTCAGGATTATGCGAGACACTGCTGCCAACAACAACGTATTAGGTATGTTGGCACAGAGGAGGCTATTGAGAACCACAAAAATCCCAACAGCAAAGAGAGAAGAAAGTCTGCCCCAAAGCAGACCCAAGCAGAAATCAGCTCCACAAAAAAGGGCAAATCACTTAAATATGAGCCAGTAGTGTGTGAGACTAACCTATGCAATCCTAGGAAACATTAACAGATGGATAGATTCAAAATCACATGAAGTATGAGTTCAACATTACCTTAGTAAAACCACACGTGGAATACTGCATCCAGTTTTGGTCACTCCATTATAAAAAAAGATGTTGAGAGTTTGAAAAAAGGGCAGAGAAGAGCAACAAAGATGTTTAGGGGCCCAGAGACTAAAACATACGATGAACGGTTGCAGGAATTGGGTATGGCTAGTTTAGTTGTCAGAGGATGCACGGTATTATTGTGCAGAGGTAACCAGGAGTAAATACTGTAAACAGTAGTCTATATTAAATGGTGGTTTATCACACATTGGAGAAGATTCCTGCAACTCCCCTGGACTGCAAGGCGATCAAACCGGCCAGTCCTAGAGGAGATCAACCCGGACTGCTCTTTAGAAGGCCAGATCCTGAAGTTGAAACTCAAGTACTTTGGCCACCTAATGAGAAGGAAGGACTCACTGGAGAAGAGCTGAATGCTGGGACAGATCGAGGAAACAACCAAACAGGAATCAATATTGCAAAAACACCCAATCAGGATCAGGGAGAAACACAGAACCAATCAGATACCTACAATTTTCCCCAGCTGGAAAACAGCTTGGCTAAACAACAACAACAACCAAAAATAAGGTTACTCTTTATAAAGACAGAAGATCACCTTGCCCACAAAGATATTAGTGAGAGTTATCAGCTAATCTGTTCTCTAGGACATGATTACTAAATCTTGAAGCTCAGAACTGTTCATCAGATAGCCAACATCAATAAGCTCTCATTGTTTTATACATTAGTACTAAGCTCTCTCATCATTGTACGTTCTGTTTCTCACTTTCTATAAGTTGTAATCTTCCTTCCTTCCTTCCTTCCTTCCTTCCTTCCTTCCTTCCTTCCTTCCTTCCTTCCTTCCGTCCTTCCTTCCTTCCTTCCTTCCTTCCTTCCTTCCTTCCTTCCTTCCTTCCTTCCTTCCTCCATCATAATGGTGCAGTGGTTAGAATGCAGTATTGCAGGGTAACTGCCAACTGCCAGCAGTTTGTTCCTGACCGGCTCAAAGTAGGTAAAATGAGGACCCAGATTGTTGGGGTCAATAAGCTGACTCTATAAGCCACTTAGAGAGGGCTGTAAACACTATGAAGCGGTATATAAATCTAAGTGCTCCCTCCTTCCCTCCCTCCCTTTGCTATTCAAGGGAATTTTTCAGCTGTAATTGCAATGTGCCCAGAGTACAGAGAAGAGCAACAAAGATGGTTAGGGGACTGGAGGCTAAAACATACAAGGAACGGTTGCTGGAATTGGGTATGTCTAGTTTAATGAAGAGAAGGACGAGGGGGGAACGTGATAACTGTGTTCCAGTATCTCAGGGGCTGCCACAAAGAAGAGGGAGTCAAACTATTTTCCAAAGCCCCTGAAGGCAGGACAAGAAGCAACGGGTGGAAACTCATCAAGGAGAGAAGCAACCTGGAATTGATGTTAAATTTAATTACAGCCGCAAGGCTGTTAGTAGGGCAATGTTGGAAGAAGGAATCTTTGCCTACTTTGCAAGAGTGGTTTTTTAAAGTTTCTTATTTGGCGGAAATGGCAAAGATTTCGGCTTTCCTGAAGGATCAATCGCAGGAGAAGTATTTTGCGGTATGGAAAAAATGGATAGATTTTATACAATATAAGTTGGATATTAAAAAATACTATTTAGTTTTTCAATAACTTATATTTAAAATTTAAAATATTTTATAGATTTTATTCCTTTTTTTTATACTTTCTTTTATCTTTCTCTTTTTTCTTTTTCTTTAGTCTTTTTTTCTCAAGTATTATTTTTCTGGTATTTATGTTTTTTTATACATATATTATTGTTAATTATTTTATAGTTTGTTTAATTAATGTATTCAGTATTTAGATTTATTCATGGTTTATATTTTCTTTTAGATTATTTGAAGAAATTTTAATTAAGCCTATGTTCAGCTCTGGGAAGGTCGGGGGAGGGAATGGGAGGGTTGGGGAGGTTTGGGGATGGGTTGTTTTGTTTTTGTAAAATTTTAAAAACTTAATAAATATTTACAAAAAAAAAAAAGAAGCAACGGGTGGAAACTAATCAAGGAGAGAAGCAACCTAGAATTAAGGAGAAACCTCCTGACCATTAGAACAATTAACCAGTGGAACAACCTGCCTCCAGAAGCGGTAAATGCTCCAACACTGGAAGTTTTTAAGAAGAGACTGGACAGCCATTTGTCTGCAATGGTATAGGGTTTCCTGCCTGAACAGGGGGTTGGACTAGATGACCTCCAAGATCCCTTCCAACTTTACTATTACTATTATTATTGTTGTTGTTGTTGTTGTTTGTTTGTTTGTTGTTGTTGTTGTTGTTATTATTATTGCTATTTCTTTTGTTTCCTAGCATGTAGCCTAATTTTCTATGTAACTCAATTAATGAAGCAGCTATGCTTAATGTTTATAATCCATTAAATTCTGATTTTTGCAGTAGATATCTTTACAGAACTCCCTATATGGATTCTAATTTCATTCAGAGCAATTTCCCTTATCTTTTCACTAATGGGTGTCTTTGAAAGGGAAGGTCTTTTCCCAGAAATACATGACCTAAATCCAGAAGGACGGGGAAAAGTAATTTCAAAGAGAAAAAATATATCTAATATACCTAAATACCTAATTCAAAAGTGAAAAAAGCAAACTATTATGCCCACTCATATTTGAGCATTGAAAAATGCCGTAAGATACAAAATAGAAGAATGATTAAAAAAAACCTTTTTCTATCTTAAGTCTCTAATTTATCCTTGTATTGACCACTTGGGCTTGAAATCCATTTTTCTGAACAATTTTCAGTTACCTTACCTTACCTTACCTTACCTTACCTTACCTTACCATTCCATTTCTTTCTGAGTCTGCCCTTTATTATCTCTCCTTGTCCCTTTCCCCTCTAACAATGAACAAATAGCCACAATCACTGATAATAATAGGCTGGTCTACACAATTTTTAAGCTGCAAGAAATTCACATTTCCATGGATGCTTTTGTTGTTTTTGCTTGAAACAACGTAAGAGATGGGCTCTTTTGAAAACCGATGGCTTCCTAAAAGAGCCGCTGTTTCAAGAACTTTATGTAAGAAGAGGCAACTTTTATCTAATAAGGAAAAATATTTTTTTTCTTTTTGCTGTGATTTTAGTATCGGACCGCTGAGCACGTGCACAGAGCCAGCAAAGCAAAGAAAGGGGAAAGATACTAGCAGCAGGACCCAGATAACTGTGCTTGACTCACAGCTTGTAGGCAATAAAACTCTGTTAAGAAGTGTTCAAAAATAATCTACGTTTGGATTGCTTTGTATGTCTTGACCTGACACAGGGAGCGGTACAGAAGTACAGAAATGCTGTGGATCTTACTTAAATCTTTTTTTTTTCCCTGTGTGTCTTTTAGTCTAACAAAGAGAAGCAGTAGGGTTGACATGAAAGCAATCTTCCAATATTTGAGAAGCGGGAAGTCCACTTAGTCTACAAAATCAACCAAGGGCAGGACAAAAAAATAATGGAGGAAAGGTATCATCAAAGAGAGATCAAATCTGATTGTGTGAGTTTGTGTGTGTGTGTCTGTGTCTGTGTGTAAATAGTGGAGGCCATCCAACATTTTGACAAGGCTCATCTAAAATATATTTGTAATTAATTCCTGCCAGTTAAGGCTTTAATGCAGAAATACAGGAAACCAGAATCCCAGACAAACAAGATATGGCATAATGTAATAAAAAGGGCGCAGGGCTTTGAAAATGAAATACTCAGCATGTTTGCTGGACAGCCTTCACCGTGCCAAGTTGGATTATGATTTTTTTTCTGGATTTAGTGCTAGAAAATGAAGGGAAAGATGAGTTGTAATCCATCAATCCATCAATCAATCTACACATTTTTTATACAATATAGTTAATTATCCAGATTTGTTGTTGTTGTTGTTAATTGCAAAGTCGTGTCCGACCCATTGCGACCCCATGGACAACGTTCCTCCAGGTCTTCTTGTCCTCTACCATCTTCTGGAGTCCATTTAAGTTCATACCTACTGCTTCAGTGACTCCATCCAGCCACCTCCTTCTCTGTCGTCCCCTTCTTCTATTGCCCTCAATCTTTCCCAGCATTAGGCCCTTCTCCAGTGAGTCCTTCCTTCTCATTAGGTGGCCAAAGTATTTGAGTTTCAACTTCAGGATCTGGCCTTCTAAAGAGCAGTCAGGGTTGATCTCTTCTAGGACTGGCCGGTTTGAATGCCTTGCAGTCCAAGGGACTCGCAGGAGTCTTCTCCTTATCCAGATACCTATAGGTTTATTTCCACTCCCCCCTCCCATAATTAAATACTCTGACTTAAATATTTGTGATTTTAATTTATACCATGACTGTGTAGGTGGAAACATGTCTTCTGTAAATAAGACAAAAATACAATTTTGTTCAATGCAGTTTTGGAGTGTGTGGTATTAGCCCATTTCTTTTCCTTTTTGCTTCTTTCTTCCCCAATTACCTATAATAATAATAATAATAAAATTGAGGGTGTGTGTGATATTATCCCTTTCTCTTTCCTTTTTGCTTCTTTCTTCCCCAACTACCTATCCACTGTAAAAATAATAATAATAATAATAAATAAATAAACATTCTGTATACTTAAAAGGATTCTGGAAATACAACATAATCTTCTGCTCTTCTTTTCTCATAATAAGGATTTCCCTGGCAAGGATCAGAAATAACTATTCCAAAGTTCACTGTTGCTTTGATGGTGGAAACACTGTTTTATAAAAAATAAACTAGATCTACAGAAGCATATAATTTGTGTCTCTTGGCAGTAGTGAAATGGATTTTCCCATTCTAATTTATCTTTCAGTGATATCCATGGTAAAATGCCTAAGAGTAGACTTTGGTAGTGGGAAAGCTTCCATCAGATAACTGAGATTTAACTAAGAAGACTGGATATATATGATCTAGTGGATTGTTTGTGGTTTATCCAGATGCACGGAACCCTCAAATCTGCCTTGGATTTTTGTGGAAGTTAAATCGGCAGGTAAAATAAACAGAAGCAACACGGAAAGACAATTAACACCCATCCTTCAAAGGTCTGTGCAAAACTTTTGCGAAATACGTGTGCTTTAAAAATGGAATGCATTTGTATAAATTGCAATTGGATGCTAGCAGTGCTTTTATTTTGTTTGGTTTTATAGGCAGTCCTGACCAAAACTGAGCCCAAAATTTATGTCGCTAAGGGAGACATTTGTGAAGTGAATTTTGCCCCATTTTACGACCTTTCTCGCCACAGTTGTTCAGTCAATCACTGCGGTTGTTAAGTTAGAAACATGGTTAAGTTAGAAACATTAATATTTTATTTTATTTTATTTTTTCATATTTTATTTTATTTATTTTATTATTTTATTTTATTTTATCCAATTTATTTGCCACCCATCTTTCCAAGGGGCTACTTTGGGTGGCTTACCTCAATAAAATGGGGGGAGGGTTAAATGATAAAAAAAGTAAACCTAACAATAACGAAGGAATAAAACAATAAACGTAAACCATAGAAGTAGAATATCATAAAAATAAAATTAAAAAGGTGGACAGATGAAACAAATAAGTTGAGACAGCCCTAGTCTTATTAGCGATAATTGCAATAAAAAGTACTACTCTTATTTGTACAGTGTGATTACAATTACTCGTAATGTTATGATTGCTAACCGTAACATGCTATTTTTAATTTATGGCACAGTCCTATGTAAGCTATTTCGAAGACATTCTCAGCCTGAAGCCTTATTAGTATAATTAATGTACAGTATTAACTATAAAGAGAGAGAAAGAGGGATGTGGAGAAGATGTATGGCATGGATAGTTTAAATCTTTAAAGGAATGTGAAAATTTATAGCCTATGGATTTGTCAAAGGTGATTTATTGCCACATAACTAAAGAGATCATCTGTTTACTGCCACAGTATGAATTTGAAAGACAGATTGCAAGGCAAGGTGGACTAAAATGGATGGACCTGTTTGAATTCCATCTCATTTTTACATGTTAATTTCATTCCAGTTCCAGCTATTCGATTGAAGAGTGGAGATCTCCACAAAGATAAGAACTTCCAGATATGTTTAGATGGTTCTCGGTTCATTTCTTAGATGGATCTTGGTCAGAACTAGGAAAGACATCTTCTAGCCCCTGGGGATCAAAACATAAATGAGAGTTCCCTTTCTCTGTTCTAAAAGATTTCTGAAACCAGTCTAATACTGGTTTCCATTATGAATAGCACAGCTTTATCTCTCACGGGAGACTTCTGATGTGGGAAAGGGGAAGAGGATCCGTTACATAGATGGTCAAGGATAGCAAAGGTTTTACTCTGAGGGATCCAAAGTTCTCCCAGTTTTCCATTATGCCCTTTAAGGGAAAAATTTAGCTGACACCAGCCTAAAACACATGTGCACAGTCCACAACTCATGATTTGTGGGCAAAATATGGCCTCATGTGCTCCTCCCAATGTATTTATGTTTTTAAGTTCTTCAGGTAGTTCTCAACTTACAACAGTTTGTTTGGTGACCCTTCAAAGTTACAAGGCACTGAAAAAAGAGACTTATGACCACTTTTGTCAGTAAAATGAGGACCCAGATTGTTATGGACTGTAGGCTGACTGTAAACTGCTTAGACAGGGCTGTAAAACACTGTGAAGTGGTATATACAGTAGTGGGATTCAAATATGTGAACAACCGGTTCTCTGTGTGGATGCCACATTTGGAAGTCCATTCTGGGCCTGGGCAACAAAAAATTAGCTACTGGTTCTGCCAAAGTGGTGCGAACTGGCTGAATCCCATCAGTGGGTATATAAATGCTATTGTTGTTGTTAGTTGAGAAGTCGTGTCCAACCCATTGCGACCTCATGGACAACGTTCCTCCAGGCCTTCCTGTCCTCTCCCATCTTCTGGAGTCCATTTAAGCTCACGCCTACTGCTTCAGTGACTCCATCCAGCCACCTCATTCTCTGTCGTCCCGTTCTTCTATTGCCCTCAATCTTTCCCAGCATCAGGCTCTTCTCCAGTGAATCCTCCCTTCTCATTAGGTGGCCAAAGTACTTGAGTTTCAACTTCAGGATCTGACCTTCTAAAGAGCAGTCAGGGTTGATCTCCTCTAGGACTGACCTTGCAGTCCAGGGGACTCGGAGGAGTCTTCTCCAGCACCATAGTTCAAAGGCCTCAATTCTTTGGTGCTCAGCCTTTCTTATGGTCTAACTTTCACAGCCATGCATTGCAACTGAGAAAACCATAGCCTTGATTGCTATTCGCCATTGCTGTTCACCTTAGTTCAATAGCCTCCAATCTTAGCTTCTTCAACATGGCAGGTTCAAGTTTTTTCCCTTTATCAGAATAATTCTCTAGATCTCTCTATGACTGTGAGTTGGTTTTTTTTTTTTAACACTTTGGCAGAATTATTTTGGTTCCCAATGACAGTAAACTGTTCATTGTAACACAAACAGCTAATTTCCTTTACATTCACTAATTACAAAACAACAATCTCACCAAGCAGGGAAAAAAAAAAAACATAAAGGATGATGCTGAAGTATAAAATATGTTGTGTTTATGTCACTGAACACAGAGCTGGAGATGGGAGAAGGCTTTCCAAGAATAGCTTGAGATAGATTTTAAACAATGCTAAACATGCACACTGTTGTATGGGAGCTAAGCTATAAAGCTTTTGGCTCAAATGCTTTACAACATAATGATGTCAGGCTGTTTTCTGAGGCTAATGTTTAGTGATTTCAGGTTAAAAAAAGAAGGTAAAAGTGTGCATCTGAATAAGCTATTGTACATAAACAGGGAACAAGCCTTACTTACACTCAATTGCACTGATGTTGCCTAGTTGGATAGTGAAACATCTGCAAGAAAACAACCAAGCTCATTGAGGATCCTCCTCCTCCTCCTCCTCCTCCTCCTCCTCCCTGAAAACTTTAGTTGGGTAATGAAATGTCTTCTTCTTCTTCTTCTTCTTCTTCTTCTTCTTCTTCTTCTTCTTCTTCTTCTTCTTCTTCTTCTTCTTCTTCTTCTTCTTCTTCTTCTTCTTCTTCTTCTTCTTCTTCTTCTTCTTCTTCTTCTTCTTCTTCTTCTTCTTCTCCTCCTCCTCCTCCTCCTCCTCCTCCTCCTCCTCTTCTTCCTCTCCTATCCTGCAAACCCCATTCCCTTCTAGTCCTGATCATGTGCCTTGTTGTGTAAAAAAAAAATATCTCCAAGAAAACAACCAAGATCAATGAGCACCAAGAAATCCACATTTAAATCTTCTTCTTCCTATTTCTCCAGACCATGAAATGAGGCTGTATAGAATCTAGCACTCTTAAATGAAATATGTGTTGGGTTAGCCTCAGTTACTTTTATTATTGCTGTGTTGGTTATTTCGTTATCTTCTTATTGTTGATTTTCATTTTCCTAAAGGGAGCTATGTTACATTCTTCAAAATTATGTTTCATTTTAGTTTTAATTATCTGGTTCTTAATTCTTCAAATTGTAAGTTGCCCAGAGTGCTTCCTGAGAACTGGGTGACCATAAAAACCAAATGAATGAATGAA
Organism: Crotalus adamanteus; assembly: GCA_039797435.1. Classification (NCBI taxonomy): domain Eukaryota; kingdom Metazoa; phylum Chordata; class Lepidosauria; order Squamata; family Viperidae; genus Crotalus; species Crotalus adamanteus. Next base: position 79,964,180 of record CM077924.1, read on the forward strand.
TGAATGAATGAATGAATGAATGAATGAATGAATGAATGAATGAAAATTTTAGAATTCTGTATGTATTCTTAGCTGCATGTAGAAGAAATTGACAAAGTAGACTTATTTTCACCTGGAGTCAGACTTCAGCTTGGCAGTGAATTGGGATTCTCCCAGTAGACCAACTCACTTTGATTAGCCTTTGATATCATTAACCAGATAATCCTCTCGGAGTGACCTCATAATCGGAAGTAATAGGGGAAGAATTAAGGATTCCCAGAGAGCAATCTGGCAACTTCTTACTACACACTTTCAAGGGTCTAACGTGTTTCTTCCTGGAAAGGCACTTATCCTTAGTCATTATGAAGCCATTGGATGTACCGCCATCTATATGCTAATGTTTCACACATTCTCTCAGAATGAGGTCAAGCTAAGTAGATATTGGCTAGGTGCTTTGAGACAGTAATTAGTTGGGTATGGACCAAAAAACTGAAAACGCTGTGGATTGGTGGTTTCAAGATCTAGGAATTAGAATAATAACTTATTTCAGGTGAGTTTATACTTCCTTTCAATTAAATGGGATTTACTATATGGGGAATTTCTGATTCTATCTTTTCAAAGGAGGTTTAAGCAGTTAGAATGGCATAGAGTGGCTATTTTCAACTTTTTGGAACCTGGTTATTGGAAACAGCACTGGGATTTGGCAGAGGCAATTATCCTTAGTAGCAATAGCAATAGCACTTAGACTTACATACTGCCTCATAGTGCTTTACTGCCTTCTCTAAGCAGTTTACAGAGTCAGCCTCTTTCCCCCAACAATCTGGGTCTGGGTCCTCATGTTACTGACCTTGGAAGGATGGAAGGCTGAGTCAACCTTAAACCCCCTCAGGATTGAACTCCAGACTGTGGGCAGAGTCAGCCTGCAATACAGCAGGCTCGAGTGAAAATCAATTCAATTTTTTTTTTCATAAATGTACAAATAGAAATAGAAATAACTTATATTTTCCACACTGATTAACATAGATCCACTAGTGTCTTCTCTGACCACAGACTAACCCCGATCACCTGCAATTCCACAAGCAGCTAGATAACAAGATTCACAAGAAGCACAGACTCTGTCTAGAAGTGGCAGTTACTGGCCGAGGTCTCAGCTTCTCCCCTGCCCCTCTCCAGGTACAAAGTATATTTCACTGTAAGAAGTAAGTACAGAAAGACCTCTGAGTTCTAGAGAAACAGAATAGCTTATTCTTACTTCTAATTTGACGGTGCTTTAGTGGGATCAAGAGATAAATAGTAACCTGTAAGAGTTATTAATAGCCAAGAAAGCTAAGAAAGGCTCCTGTTTGGGGTTTGTTTATTTATTTATTTTTAGGTCTAGATCCTTGTAGCAAAAAAAAATCTCAAATAAAAGACCAAGTCACTAGACAGGGCTTGAAGAGAGAAGAGGGTAGACAATTGTTTGCTTTTGTTCAGGCACTGCTTTGGATGATAACTCTCATTAACTACAGATGCCACCTCTGATGTTTTTTAAAAGTATGTTTTCAGTGCCCATGTGCAAATTAGAGCTGCATAACAAGAAAAGACACCACTTTTAAGAGTTCGTCTCCCTCATCTTCAGAATTACTGGATCTGGTGGATCTGGTGGCTTCTGGCTTTACAAAGATTTCAGTACCCAACATGTACCACTGGACTTCACAGTATTTCTATCATTTCTTTCCCACCAAAAAATATGAAAGAAAGAAAAAATATCCTTGGATAGGTTTTGGTGAGAGGCCCCCATCATTGTTGTTTTGAAGCCACGGAGGAGGTGAATCCTTTCCAATTCTTTCAACAGTCAATATTGCATGCCATGATCGACTAGTGCAGTGGTTCTCAACCTTTTTAATGCCACGACCCCCAACCGGTTGTAAGTCGAGGACTACTCAACCGGTTGTAAGTCGAGGACTACTCAACTGGTACAGCACCATTTGTAGAATGGGACTTTTGGTGGGCTCAGCAGGGCAGAGACAGCCTGGACAATTCCTATTGGCTTTTGAAAGCCAATAGAATTAGACTCTATTCAAGAGAGTCTGTTCTATTGGCTTTCAAAAGCCAACAGAATAAAAGGGAGTAGCACAGCTAAGGAAAAGGGGGGGGGGAAATGGCGGACTGGGTTGTTTGGCGACCCCCATGAAATGGTCGTTTGACCCCAAATGGGGTCCCAATCCACAGGTTGAGAACCACTGGTATAGAGAATAAAAATGTATTCTAATATAAAATTCTTACACAAGGTGTAAGGTTATAGGTGAATCCTGGGAGGATAAAACCCAAAAAAACCCTCTCTACCCTATTGTCCCAACGGTGCTTTTTTCACGAGGCAACTGGACCTTCTTGTTTTTCTTGAGGACGTTTTGCTTTTCATCCAAGAAGCTTCTTCAGCTCTGATTGGATGGTGGGGAATGGAAGGATTTATACTCTACCATCTTCTGGAGTCCATTTAAGCTCACAACTACCGCTTCAGTGACTCCATCCAGCCACCTTGTTCTCTGTCGTCCCTGTCTTCTATTGCCCTCCACCTCTCCTAACATTAGGCTCTTCTCCAGTGAGTCCTTCCTTCTCATTAGGTGTCATTACACATGATTAAAATGAGCAGGGGATTGGACTAGAAGACCTCCAGGGTCCCTTTCAACTCTTATTATTATTCTGTATCGATCTGCAAACTCAACCTAGCCTTATCAGCTTTTCTCTCCATCGAACAACCTTATTCTGGAGAAAAGGCAATGCACCTATTCAGAACACTTTTGACGTTCATTAATTTTTGCATATATATAACTTCCTCCAAGGAATGATTTATATAAAGCCATCTCTCTGTGGTAAATGGTAGATCCAAAGAGGACCTTGTACCCAAAGTCATATTTTTTTGTGTGTGTGTGCGTCTGACAGAATACTTCTTCAAAAATCCCTTTACTAGCAGAAGGTCATAGTACTGTACATTCTTTTATACAAAGGAATTTCTTCTCTGGAACACTGAAATGAAAATGAGTCCTCTCCTTTTCACTTCAGTGCGTCTCATGCTCAGAGGAATTAGTCTGCATCTTCCAAAAAAAAAAAAAAAATTCCCTCCAAAGTCCAAGCAAGGATATTAAAGCATGAAAGGGTGAAAAAAAAAGAGACAGTCCTTTTTGTCTGCTGATCTCCAAGAGATTCGGTAAAAGTCCTTGATAACAGCTTCTCATTGCTCTCCGGGGGAACAGGAGACTGTCATGTTCTTATAAAACACCCACCGAGCAGATTGTTATTGTACTTGAGCATTCCCCTTCCTTTTGACAGATTGGGCTGCAACTGATTCAAAAACTGTAAATATCAAGATGAATGCACCTGAGCAAGTAAACGTCCTTGAAATCTTAACAGGATGTTGGTTTGGCTTTCTAAAGGCCACTTCCTCGCACACACGGTTCTTTAGTTAAACAACAATAAACTCAGATAGATAGATCACTCACTGGGTGTCAAGAAGCAAAGTTGCCCCCACTTCTAAGTACTGTGGAAATCAATTGCAAATGAAAAAAAAAAAGAGGAGTAGCATAAGGGTATTTTTGTAGCCAAGGTCTCAGCTAGAGAGGAACTGAAAAGCTCTGATGAATTATAATTGGTGTTAGCAAAAACGCTTAGCCCCCCCCCCTTTGGTCTCAGAGGTTTTATGTCAAGAAGAAAGCTTCAAAGTTACCTTAAAATTCCATTTTGGTGAAATAAGGTTTATGAAAGTGTATAAGCTTGAAACTGAGTGAGATCAGAGCTAAACAAGGAAAAAAAAAACAACAACTAATGAAAACAAAACCTGGCAAATTTACACAATGAAAAGAAATGTTAAGGGAGGCCAAAAGGATTTCTTTAACACTCGAAAGTTCTTCGCCCCAGTTCATGGTACCATTTTCTTAAGAGTATGGAGTTGTGAAAGGCTATTGAGACCAAATCCAACCATTTCTTTAGGTTAGGAATCCAAATTTAAGCATTACAGATACGCGGCTTGGTAGCCTCCACATAAATAATTGCAAAATTTCCCTTTGAGACCAAGCCCCCTTCCATATGTTTTTGAATCTTCCTAAGCTTCTATTGATTTATTTCATTGTCTTTCATTTTTTGGGAGAAGATGATGATGATCATCATCATCTCCAAAAATCATCATCAACAACATCATCATCATCTAACCCCCTGCTCAGGCAGGAAATCCTATACCAGGGGTCGGCAACCTTAAACACTCAAAGAGCCACTTGGACCAGTTTCTCAGAGAAAAGAAAACACTGGGAGCCACAAAACCTCTGAGTGCACGTGAGGGGGAGGGAGCTTGATTGAAGAGTTTAATTAAAAAGAAATAGAGGCTGCTGTGAATGAGTTCTCCCTCTCTTTCCCTCCCTCTCTCTCCTTCTCTTTGTCTCCCTCCCTCTCTTTCTCTCTCTCCCCCCCTCTGTCTCTCCGATCTTCTGCTCACCTGGTAAGCTGGCTTCACACTGTTCTCCGACAAGCTGACACACATTCTTATTGGGCTGGCTCTCTCCTGCCCTTGGTCTGCCAGTCCTCTTCCCCAACTCAGTGTGAGTGTATGTGTGTGTGAGAGAGAGAGAGGGGAGAGAGAGAGAGAGAGAGAGATGCTGCTTTCTGCTGCTTCCTGCTGAGATGCAAGAAAGGCAGGAGTCCTGCCCAATAAGCTTGTCAGCTTGTCCGAGAACAGCGTGAGGCCACTCTCTTTTTTACACAGAGAGAGACAGAGAGAGAGAGAGAGAGAGAGAGAGAGAGAGAGAGAGAGAGAAGGGAAGCACAAGTGCCTCTCTCTATCTCTGTCTCTCTCTCTGCAAATGGCGGAGGAGGCTGGGAGCCGTAGGAGAAGGCTCAAAGAGCCACATGTGGCTCCAGAGCCACGGGTTGCCAACCTGTGCCCTATACCATTTCAGACAAATGGCTGTCAGTCTCTTCTTAAAAACCTCCAGTCTTGGAGCATTCATCAGCAGGTTGTTCCACTGGTTAATTGTTCTAACTGTCAGGAAGTTTCTCCTTCATTCTAGGTTGCTTCTCCCCTTGCTTAATTTCCACCTGTTGCTTCTTGTCCTGCCTTCAGGTGTTTTGGAAAATAGCTTGACTCCCTCTTCTTTGGGGCAGCCCCTGAGATATTGGAACACTGCTATCATGTCCCCCCTCATCCTTCTCTTCATTAGACTAGACATACCCAATTCCAGCAACCATTCCTTATATGTTTTAGCCTCCAGTCCTGTAATCATGTTTGTTGCTCTTCTCTGCACTCTTCCTAGAGTCTCAGCCTCTTTTTTCCATCGTGGTTCTTCTGTTGTTTGAAAAGAAAAACATCACATTTTACCAAAAGCAAATTTCAAATGCACATGAAGAAATGCAAAAGAATGAGATTATTATTGCTTTTGTTTCCAGATTCTGAGTCCTCTTTTTTGTAGTGCAGTTCCCCAGAAGTTTAAGGCAGGGATCACATATATCCTATAGCGTAAAATGCCATTTTTGATTCCAGTTTGGGAGCTATGATAAATCTATCCCAAAAATGTGGCTCGAGCTGTATTTCACCAACATCTTGAGTCAGGTTTAGGAACAGGAAGATAACTGTTGGGGAAAAAAAATTGAAATAAAAAAAGACAGGTGAGTGAGGCTTCCCGTGCATAGCTCTCTTCATTGTGCTAAAGGGCAAAATGTTGGCTTCATGTGCATATGCAAATAGGGCTTTGTTTTCTGTTTTGCAATTTGCACAGCAAATCAAGCACAAAGATGGATTAGAAGTCCATCTGAAGATGGATGCACACTGATGCTTTAGCAACCACTTCAGGAGCTGGGGGGGGATCACTGTCGCATTTTGGTTAGATTTGAATTTCGGCTGATCAAGAAAATATAACCTTGGGCATTTTGCCTCAGTGACCATCTGGAAGAATGGCTGGATGCCCACTCAAAAATCTGTAGGACTCTTGCCATTTGCCAATGGTGCCAAATAGCAAAAGGCTTAGATAAATAGCCCTATAGAACACTATCTAGAACAGTGGTTCTCAACCTGTGGGTCAGGACTCCATTTGGGGTTGAACGACCATTTCACGGGGGTCGCCAAACCACGCAGTCCGCCATTTTTTTCCCTTTTCCCTAGCTGTCCTACTCCCTCTTATTGGTGGCCACACCCATTTGGGGGTCACCACAACATGGGGAACTGTATTATGGGGTCACCGCATTAGAAAGGTTGAGAACCACTGATCTAGAACATCTGCTTAGGAGAAAGAGAAGAAGGATTCCTTCATCTCTAAAATTTTGCCCCACTAAACCATCATTCATCCTATGGAGATTCTCTATCATCCAAGTCAAGGGTTGTCCCAAAGATGCTTTTCAAAAGGCAGCTGGGTTTTTGTTTTTTTTTTCCCTTGAAAACATTTTGCTTCTCATCCAAGAAGTTTCTTTAATTTTGGAAAACTGAGCTGAAGAAGCTTCAGAACTGAAGAGGTTGAGGAATGAAATGCTTTCAAGGGAAAAAACAAGAAAGTACAGTTATCTTTTGTAAAGCACCTGTCAGAACCCATATTTTAAGGCCATGGTGGCAAACCTATAGCACACGTGCCACAGGTGGCACGCAGAGCCCTTTTTGTGGGCACGTGTGCCATCACTCCAGTCCTAGGCCTTCAGCTGGGTTTTATCAAACCTTTTCACTTTAGGCCTCCGCTGCCATGTACAAAAAAAAAAAAAAAAGGGTTCAATCAATCAATCAATTTCAACTTCTCATGGGAAAAAAAAGATCTTGCAAAGTTGGAATTGATTGATTGAACTTTTTAGTCCCACCCAGTCTGCCGTTACCACCGCAGCCACACCCACCCAATGGGCCATGCCCACCCAATGGGCCACACCCACCCAATGGGCCATGCCTACCAATAGGCCACGCCCATCCGGCACCCGACGATACATAAGTGGGTTTTGGATTGCAGTTTGGACACTCGGTCTCTAAATTGTTCTCCATCACTATTCTAAGGAGTCTCTTTTCTTTCTTTAACTGAAACTCTATTCTCTTTACATTTCTGGGTTCTGCCATGTTCCTGGAGGGGAGGGGGGGAAAGCATTGCAGGTTATTGCCTTGATTTTGTCTATCACTACATTGTAACACTTTGCTGTTTCTGCATACTTCCTCTGTGAACTATCTCTCCCCTTAATGTTAGTGGGGGGGGGGAGAAGAAAGGAATGTGCCTCCGGCAACTGGTTTATCTCCGCGTTCAGAAGGGAAGGTGCAAAGAGCCAACAAAACATTGCTGCAGCCCTGAGGCAGCCTGACGTTATCTCCTCTTTCCCACAGCGGACTTAACACCTGGGCATTGGCCCATTTGAACTGACCGGATGAACTATGGGGTAGGGTTTTGCTTGGGACACTTTTAACCTATTGATCTGAGCGGGAAACCCTCAGATCCTGTCTTTTATGCCTGCTATCAGCTTCTCCCAATAAAAGTTCCTTTTGGAAGAAAACTGCTTCCACGAGTTCTGCTTTCTTAGGATGAGGTTTTGAAGTGGGCCCTGACAGCACCTTTGGAACAACCATTGAACCTGGATAGAGAATCATCCAGGTCAATGAGATATTGATTCATTGATTGATTGATTCATTGATTGATTGATTGATTCATTCATTCATCTATCCATACATATATACTTACACTTGTATTTAATTCGATGCCACCAACAAAGTTAAGAAAAGTACAAGAAGGTACTGAAGCAATTCTTTGTATAAAGAAGCACTGGAGGATGCTAACATAGTTAATAGCCACTCCTGGAGGCCAAAAAGGAATAAATGGTTCAATGCTATACATTTAGGAAGACCTTATGGACAACAAAAGATAAGGAGCTAATGATGACAGGACTCTTTTTCTTTTGGGGGGTGTATGTGTCTCCTTGCCATTTGCTGGTGGGGAGCTTGATTGTGTAGGAGTCTAAGCACTAAAACAAGCAGACCAAGAAATGGGATGGAGCAATCCTTCTGTTTGATGGTAGAACTGCTGAAAGAGCTAAGCAAATCTGATTGGTCACCAAGGGGGTTTACAATTCCAAGTCACTCAGGGAGAAAGAAACAGCTTTACATGGAACTGTGTCCTCTGCAGGAAAATTATGGATTATTTAGAAGGAGAAACAAACAAAAACAATCAAAACATTGATTCCTTTGGCATAAGTAAGCACTGTGGGGTGGAGAACATTATTTTAACTGAATGGATAACTAGGTTGATGCACTATGTGCGAATCCTTCCAGCATAAACGCCAGTGTGAGCTCAATATAAATATTGCATAATTTTTGCAATGATACTGTTTCATTAAGTTTGTTAGTCAAATTTATCATACAAATAGGTTTGGTTTCCTCAACCTTCCTGCCCTCCCTTTTCAAAACCATGACAGCACATGTCTACAGTTGATTTTGATATAGGTTTTTTTCCCCTCTGCAGGCCAGGGTGGGTTTCTCAAAATCCTCCTGTTTTGGACAAACACAACTCAACCAGAAGAAGGTTCTGCTTTAGCTCTGTTGCTGACAAACAGGTCTTCAACAGGTATAATCTTTTGAGGTTTTAATCTGTTTTTATATTTATAGTTATTTTTGGATTCTATTATTTATTATATCTTATGCCGCCCAAGGTCACCTGGGACAGTAAGATAGAATAGAATAGAATAGAATAGAATAGAATAGAATAGAATAGAATAGAATAGAATAGAATAGAATAGAATAGAATAGAACAGAACAGAACAGAATAGAAGGAATGAAGAGTGGAATAAAATGGAATGGAATGGAATGGAAGGGAAGGGAAGGGAAGGGAAGGGAAGAGAAGAGAAGAGAAGAGAAGAGAAGAGAAGAGAAGAGAAGAGAAGAGAAGAGAAGAGAAGAGAAGAGAAGAGAAGAGAAGAGAAGAGAAGAGAAGAGAGAATGGGAATAGACTAGACTAGACTAGACTAGACTAGACTAGAATAGAATATTATAGAATGGAATAGAATAGAATAGAATAGAATAGAATAAGAAGAGAGACTAGAATAGAATAGAATAGAATAGAATAGAATAGAATAGAATAGAATAGAATAGAATAGAATGGAATGGAATGGAATGGAATGGAATGGAATAGAATAGAATAGAATAGAATAGAATAGAATAGAATAGAATAGAATAGAATAGAATAGAATAGAACAGAACAGAACAGAATAGAATAGAATAGAATAAGAAGAGAGACTAGAGTAGACTACACTAGACTAGAATATTATAGAATGGAATGGAATGGAATAGAATAGAATAGAATAGAATAGAATAGAATAGAATAGAATAGAATAGAATAGAATAGAATAGAATAGAATAGAATAGAATAGAATAAGAAGAGAGACTAGAGTAGACTAGACTAGACTAGAATATTATAGAATAGAATATTATAGAATAGAATATTATAGAATAGAATAGAATAGAATAGAATAGAATAGAATAGAATAGAATAGAATAGAATAAGAAGAGAGACTAGACTAGACTAGAATAGAATAGAATATAATAGAACAGAATAGAATTCTAGTCTAGTCTAGTCTAGTCTAGTCTATAATTGTTAAGTGAGTTTGACAATCTTTTGGCAATCTTTTTTTCAGCAAATCACTGAGTTGTCAAAGTGAATCGAGCAAATCTGGCTGTCAGAAACCAACTGAGAAAGTTAGAAATGGTGATCACATGACCCCAGGAGAGTTCAACTGTCATAAGTACACGCCAGTTGCCAAGTGCCTGAATTTTGATCATATGACCAGAACGATGCTGCAACAGTTGTAAGTATAAAAAGCAGTCATACAGTAAGTCATGTTTTTTCCCCCAGGCTGTTGTAATTTTAAACAGTCACTAAACAGATGGTTGTAACTAGACTGCTACCTATTTTGTTTGTGAGTATGTATAATTGCGTTTTTTAGATGGGAATGCATTTACATCTTATAAGTTAAACACATTTCATTTAATCCAGGGATGAAGTATGAATAAATTGCATTCAGAATTTTGAATAGACTGCAACAGTGTAAGTAACTGGTGGCCTT
>CM077924.1:79979193-79991693 GCA_039797435.1 Crotalus adamanteus
GTACAGAATAAAGAAACTAGAAGTGAGCAGATGGATTCCTAGGTAATAAGCATGAAGCTTTGCTGTGCAATCCACCACCCTCTTTCATATATTGGTCGGATTTACACTCATGCTAATCATCATTATGAATAAATAATCCTTATTGGATTCCAAATCCAAACGTTTAATTTCATGACAGCTTGTCCCACTACTAAAACTGTCACGGTGTTTATCTGTTTGTCCCTTCAAGTTAGCCCAAACAATGCATTTTCCCGCAACAATTTTTTGAATCAAGGTATCTAAACTCCACTAACATTAGGAATGTGTGCAAAATACAACACAATTCAAGAGGGGTTAGATTGGGACCATCTGGGGCAACGTAATGACTCTAAATTGAGAATGCCATTCTCTCAGCTCTGCCTGCTCTTCTCCTACATTCACTGTTCATATAATGGGACTATACTGTATATAACTCCACTCTCTGCCAGGACACAAGCTGTTTTAGAACATAGAATAAAAGCCTTGAAAGAGACCTTGGAGGTCATCTAATCCAACTCCCTGCACGATCAGGAGAGTCTATACTATGCTGTCCAGTCTCTTCTTCAAAGCCTCCACCCACAACTTCTGAAGGCAAGCTGTTCCAATTGGTTAATTGTTCCCACTGTTAGGAAGTTTCTTCTTAATTCCAGGTTGTTTCTCTCCTTGATTAGTTTCCATCCGTTGCTTCTTGTCCTGTCTTCAGGTGCTTTGGGGAATAGCTTGGTTCCCTCTTCTTTGGGGCAGCGCCTGAGATATTGGAGCACTGCTATCATGTCCCCCCTCATCCTAATTGTAATTAGTTTGCTGATGAACAAATCTTGGCAGCTTTAATGGTGCTTTCATCTCAAGGCTTCTTCGCCTGGAATGTGGGCAGGGAGAGCAGAAGTAGCAGGAGAATAAAAATAAGATAATAATAATAATAATAATAATAATAATAATAATAATAATAATAATAGTAATAATAATAATAATAATAGTAATAATAATAATAATAATAATAATAATAATAATAATAATAATAATAATAATAATAATAATAATAATCCCCCAGTGAGGCACTACCTTGACGTGGTTGTGGGGCTTGTGTACTCTGAGGAAGATGAGAGCTATGCCAGAGGTTCAACCATACTGGACAGGTCTCATCAGAGGAGTCAGACAAAGAGTGTCTCTCCCATACAAAATATGGTGAGACGTAAATTTCAGAATGCCATACCGGCTCGGATGTCGCCCGGGTTAACAAGGTCCGCGCTAGATATTGGAGTTCCTGGATATCTGGTGAAAAATGGGTTACAGGACTCAGGACTGTTGGCTGAGCAACCAGGGCCAGCAGCTGCAGAACTACTGGAAGAAAAGGTGTTTACCTGTCGCAGATACACAGTGATGGAAAACAAAGAAATAATGATCTGTTACTACAGATCAAGTCCAACAAGACGAGGATATCTAAAACGAATGCACCAGTTCTGGAAACAACAACATCCAGAATCAGAAATAACAGAACAGAGACTAGCAGATCAACGCCGATTTATAATACGAAATAAAGTATTTACAGAAACAGAATTGGACGAACTGCAAAGGTTTATCCAGGGCAAAGAAATCAAAGCCTTACCAGAAGTAATTCAGAATATAGAGGCAAACCAGGGGGAGTTTGCAGTGAAAGAATCCAGTAGAGATATACAACTGTTCTCATTTGGAAACTAGGCACCTCTTCCTCAGGAAGAACAAAACCCTCTAACTAAAGAAATAAAAGAATTGAAACAAAGAATAACTGAGCATCTAGAACAGCACAAAAACAACAGAATAAGGCTACCTGCATTGAAGCTTGTTTCAAAGAAACAGCTAGCACAAGCATTAAAAGATGCAAATACTGCAATAGCAAGTATAAGCACCAATTCACTGCAAGAAACAAACCAACTAATGTACAGCACAGCTGCAGTTATAACTGAATACCTGGGATGCAAAATCAACAAAGAAGAAAAACAAACAAAGAGTGCACCACAAAAATGGAAGGTTAGACTAGAAAATAAGATCAGCAAGTTAAGATCACATGCAAGCAAGCTAGAACAGATGAAAGAAAAGAAGCTGAAGAACAAGAAGACCAAAGAATACCTAATCAAGAAATACCACTTAGAAACAAGGAAGATCAAGGAAGCACTGGAAATAATAAAGCAACAAATAACAGCTATAGCCAGGAATATCAGTAGATATGAAGCTCGAATTGCAAACTATAGGCAGAACCTCCAATTTCAATCCAATCAGAAACGTTTCTACCAATCCATCAATGGAGAAACTGCAAGGAATCAGTCAGTACCTAACAAGGAAGAAACAGTGCAGTTCTGGAAGCAGATATGGGATAACCCAAAAAAATACAACAAGGATGCGGCTTGGTTAAAAGAGGTGGATGCAAATAAAACAGAAGTTGAAATGAAAGAACTAGTAATAACAACAAAAATGGTAGAAAAAAGAGCAAAGAAAATCAAAAATTGGTCAGCACCAGGTGAAGATGAACTGCATGGGTTTTGGTTGAAACATCTAACTGTTATACACCCACTCATTGCCAAACAGTTCAACAATATACTACAAGGAGGAGAAATTGAAAAGTGGCTAACAACTGGGGAAAACCTACCTAATAATGAAAAATCCAGCAAAAGGGGCAACACCAGGTAACTACAGGCCAATTACCTGCTTACCAACAACTTTCAAATTACTAACTGGTGTGATAGCTGATGCAGTACAACAGCATCTAGTTGAAAACAATCTCTTTCCACCTGAGCAGAAAGGAAACCGCCCCAATAGCAGAGGAACAAAAGATCAACTCCTAATAGACAAAATGATCTTGGAAAACTGCAAGAGAAGGAAGACCAACCTGAATGTGGCATGGATTGACTACAAAAAGGCATTTGACTCTCTGCCACATGATTGGATAATCAAGTGCCTAGAAATAACAGGAGTCAGTAGAAACATCAGAAAATTTGTGCAAAGATCGATGGCACAATGGAAGACACAGTTGCAGATCAATGGTGAGAAGCTGGGAGAGGTTAATATCAAGAGAGGGATATTTCAAGGAGATTCATTATCACCATTACTATTTGTTATTGCACTGTTTCCTCTGTCAACAATACTGAATAACTCAGGACATGGCTATCAAACATCAAAAACATCTGCTAGACTATCCCACCTCCTTTACATGGATGATCTGAAGCTGTATGGAAAAACATCATCTGAAATAGAATCACTGCTCAACACTGTCCGTATATATAGCCAAGATATTGTAATGGAGTTTGGCTTGGACAAATGTGCCACACTTACTATCAAACAAGGAAAAATAGTGAAAACTGAAGTAATCAAGATGCCCCACGAAAATAACATTAAGAGTCTGGATGAGGAAGAGTACTACAAATACTTGGGTATCCTTCAAGCTGACAACATCAAGCACACTGAAGTCAAGAAAAAGATTAGAGGTGAATACATCAAGAGAGTGAAGAAGATCTTAAAGTCCAAACTCAATGGAGGAAATACCATAAAGGCAATCAACACCTGGGCAATCCCAGTCATTAGGTACACAGCTGGAATAGTGGACTGGACTCAAGCAGAACTAAAAGCAATGGATAGGCAGACCAGAAAAATAATGACAATGAATCATGCCCTTCATCCACGCAGTGACATTGATAGACTTTATCTACCAAGGCAAATAGGTGGGCGTGGAATGCTACAAGTACATCAGATGGTTGAAGAAGAAAAAATGGCTTTGGAAGAATATCTGAAGAACAATGATGAAGATGCACTGAAATTAGTATATCAGGAAGGTTTACTAACTACTGGAGAGACCAAACTGGCCTACAAGAAAGACCAAATGAAGAACAGAATAGAGGCATGGGAAGACAAAGCACTACATGGCCAATACATGAAAAAAATAGCTGGGAAAGCAGATAATAATAAAAACTGGCAATGGCTAAGAGCAGGAAAATTGAAGAAAGAGACCGAGGGACTAATTCTGGCTGCACAAGACCAAGCCTTAAGGACAAATGCATACAAAGTCAAAATTGAGAAGACAGCAACAGACAGTAAGTGCCGCCTATGCAAAGAAGCTGAAGAAACAGTGGACCACTTGGTAAGCTGTTGCAAGAAGATTGCACAGACTGATTACAAGCAGCGGCATGACAAAGTAGCAACAATGGTGCATTGGAAGATCTGCAAAAAATATCATTTGCCTGTAAGCAAAAACTGGTGGGATCATAAAATAGAGAAAGTCATAGAAAATGATAAAATTAAAGTGCTCTGGGACTTCAGAATTCAAACAGACAAGCACCTGCAACATAACACCCCAGACTTAACAATTGTCGATAAGAAAGACAAAAAAGTCTGGATAGTAGACGTGGCAGTGCCTGGAGATAGCAGAATAGAAGAGAAAGAACTGGAGAAGATAACAAAATACAAAGACCTACAAATAGAAATAGAAAGACTGTGGCAAAAGCAAGCAAGGGTAGTACCAATAGTCATAGGCTTCTTGGGTGCAATCCCAAAACAACTGGAGCACCACTTGAACACCATTGGCATTGACAAATTCGCTATTAGTCAATTGCAAAAGGCGGCCTTATTAGGAACTGCTTCCATCCTGCGACGATATCTGTAATACCATCAAACATCCACATCTGCCTATCCCAGGTCCTGGGTAAGGACTCGATAGGTAGACAAAATGCCAAATCCAGTCTGAACATCTGGCTGACTGTGCGATGATCGATAATAATAATAGTTGTTGTTGTTGTTGTTGTTGTTGTTATTATTATTATTATTATTATTATCAATCATCGCACAGTCAGCCAGATGTTCAGACTGGATTTGGCATTTTGTCTACCTATCGAGTCCTTACCCAGGACCTGGGATAGGCAGATGTGGATGTTTGATGGTATTACAGATATCGTCGCAGGATGGAAGCAGTTCCTAATAAGGCCACCTTTTGCAATTGACTAATAGCGAATTTGTCAATGCCAATGGTGTTCAAGTGGTGCTCCAGTTGTTTTGGGATTGCACCCAAGGAGCCTATGACTATTGGTACTATCCTTGCTTGCTTTTGCCACAGTCTTTCTATTTCTATTTGTAGGTCTTTGTATTTTGTTATCTTCTCCAGTTCTTTCTCTTCTATTCTGCTGTCTCCAGGCACTGCCACGTCCACTATCCAGGCTTTTTTGTCTTTCTTATCAACAATTGTTAAGTCTGGGGTGTTATGTTGCAGGTGCTTGTCTGTTTGAATTCTGAAGTCCCAGAGCAGTTTAATTTTATCATTTTCTTTGACTTTCTCTATTTTATGATCCCACCAGTTTTTGCTTACAGACAAATGATATTTTTTGCAGATCTTCCAATGCACCATTGTTGCTACTTTGTCATGCCGCTGCTTGTAATCAGTTTGTGCAATCTTCTTGCAACAGCTTACCAAGTGGTCCACTGTTTCTTCAGCTTCTTTGCATAGGCGGCACTTACTGTCTGTTGCTGTCTTCTCAATTTTGACTTTGTATGCATTTGTCCTTAAGGCTTGGTCTTGTGCAGCCAGAATTAGTCCCTCGGTCTCTTTCTTCAATTTTCCTGCTCTTAGCCATTGCCAGGTTTTATTATTATCTGCTTTACCAGCTATTTTTTTCATGTATTGGCCATGTAGTGCTTTGTCTTCCCATGCCTCTATTCTGTTCTTCATTTGGTCTTTCTTGTAGGCCAGTTTGGTCTCTCCAGTAGTTAGTAAGCCTTCCTGATATACTAATTTCAGTGCATCTTCATCATTGTTCTTCAGATATTCTTCCAAAGCCATTTTTTCTTCTTCAACCATCTGATGTACTTGTAGCATTCCACGCCCACCTATTTGATTATTATTATTATTATTATTATTATTATTATTATTATTATTATTATTATTATTATTATTATTATTATTATTATTATTATTATTATTATTATTATTATTATTATTATTATTATTATGTTGGAAGGGACCTTGGAGGTCATCTAGTCCAACCCCCTGCTCAGGCAGGAAACCCTATATCATTTTAGACAAATGGCTGTCCAATTTCTTTTTAAAAATTTCCAGTGTTGGAACATTCACTGCTTCTGGAGGCAGGTTGTTCCAATGGTTAATTCTTCTGTCAGGAAGTTTCTCCTTAGTTCTAAGTCGCTTCTCTCCTTGATGAGTTTCCCTCTGTTGCTTCTTGTCCTGCCTTTAGATATTGGAACACTGCTATCCTGTCCCCCCCTTGTCCTTCTCTTCATTAAATTAGACATACCCAATTCCAGCAACCGTTCCTCATATGTTTTAGCCTCCAGTCCCCTAATCGTCTTTGTTGATATATAACTGCCAGTGGCAGTTAAAAGGAATAAACAGCTAAGACCACACATTGCTGCTCAAAGCACGAAGCTGAAAGCACCAGCCTGAAGATGACGAATGGGACTTCGTCGAAACGTCGCCAAGACACTTCCAATTTTACGCGGGAGAAAACCCGAACAACCAAAGACCTACATACAAATACCCGCGAAAACCTCAGAAAACACACACACACATATATATATATATATATATAATGTGGTAACCAAAACTAGATGTAGTATCCCCAGCGTAGTCTTATTAAGACTTTGTAAGTTGGTATGACTGACTTTGTAAGTTGGTATGACTACTTCACATGATCTTGATTCTATCCCTCTATTAATGCAGCCTAGGATTGCACTGGCTTTTTGGGCTGCTGCCCCATAATACTGGCTCATGTTTAAGCGATTGGCATAGCTAAACTTGACCTAGTCTGTACTTGCACAGTTGGTAAAGCCTTACTTTTATCTACATTGAATTTCATCATTACATTTTGGTCCCTGATATGTCAGATTTTCAACCGTTGGTACAGATAGTCCTTGATTTACAAGAGTTCATTTAGTGGCTGTCTGAAGTTACAACTGGACTTTAAAAAGTGATTTACAACCATTTTTTCACACTTATGACCATTGCAGCATCCTCATGGTCAAGTAATCAAAATTCAGATGCTTGGCAACTGACTCATACTTATGATGGCTGCAGTGTCTCGAGATGACACGATCCCCTTTTGCGACCTTCTAAAAAGCAAAGTGAATGGGGAAGCCAATTTCACTTAACAACCGTGTTACTAACTTAGCTGTCAACGCTGCTAACATCGGATGCTTTTGCTTTGACAACAGATGGAGATGCAACCCTTTTCTTCTTATGTTTTACTCTTAGAGTTAGAGCTAGAGTTAGATGACACTGGGGGAGGAATGTGCATGAGAGTCTAGCTAGACATAATAATACTGAACCCAGTGTGAGAACCAAGGTTATGGAAATAAGAGATGATAAGAATTGCTGGGCTGGAAAACTGGAGGGAAAGCCTGCATTTCAAACTAATTGGAGAATGTGATTTATGACTGTTAATTGGAGGAGGGAATTGTGCTTTGATACTATGTGCTCAAGGGGAGGGGGAATTCAGATTTTGGCTTCGATTGTGTTAGTGCCGATGTTACGGTTCTCCAATAAAGATTCTTTAAGGTAAACAATGCCTCAAAGTTCTTTGAAGAGTTTCATCTGTCGGAACCATGACATTAACAACCGCAGTGATCCACTTAACAATTGTGGCAAGTAAGGTCATTAAATGGGGCAAATCACACAACAAATATCTTGCTTGGCAACAGGAATGGTGGGCTCATTTGTATTCATAAGTCAAGGACTATCTGTATAAGAAATGTAATTATAGCTTCTGCACAACCTTGGAAGCTACATCTGATGCTTTGGATCTGGATTCTACAATTAACAGCATTGTAACCTTCACTGATAATTACGCCAGAGGCATTTTTACATTGATAAAAATGTATTAATTAATCTGAATTTTAAGATTTTCTTCATATGTCCTATTTGAATGAGAAAGGCACCCTTTAGAAGGTTCTCCCCCAACTTTAATTAAGTGGTAGTTTGGACGCATTTAATTTTCAAAATGCTATGAGTTTAATTATTCATATTTCATGTTGCTTTCAGTTTATGGTTTTACCTTCTATTTTATTATAAGTTGTCAAGAGAATAGTTAGGGAACAGCAGATAAATCTGAATAAGAAGACAAATAGACATAGTTATTCATGGAGTTGATAACTCAGTAAAATTTCCAATTAAAATTTAAATCATTGTACTGTGTTTTACTAATATCATATAGCAGGGATATAAAATAGTTTTGCTGTGACTCTTTCTGTTTTTGTTCTGTTTTGGTGTCAGAAGATCAAAAGCAGAGGAACATTCATTGCAAAAATATCCAGTTCAATGCCAGGTTTTGTGGGAGGAAAACATTATATTTATAATTGTTGAATGTTTCTTTTTTTAATCTTGATATAAGCCATTTATAGTTGCTTGAACTTGAGATAGATAGAGATGATGGTGTGTGTGTGTGTGTGTGTGTGTGTGTGTGTGAGAGAGAGAGAGATGATAGATAGATAGATAGATAGATAGATAGATAGATAGATAGATAGATAGATAGATAGATAGATGTGTGCGTGCGTGCGTGCGTGCGTGGGTGGGTGGGTGGATGGATGGATGGATAGATAGATAGATAGATAGATAGATAGATAGATAGATAGATAGATAGATAGATAGATAGATAGATAGATAGATAGATAGATAGATAGATAGATAGATAGAGACAGATGAAGACAGAGACCGGGAGAGATAAGAGAGAAAGTGAGAGAGAAAAAAAGAGAGAGAAAGAGAGAGAGAGATAGTGGTAGAAAGATAGATGACAAATGAAATATTGGTGATGCTATAGGAAACTCAAAGGATATTTTTGTCAAGTAGTAATAGAGAATAAAACTATGAAACAACTAAACTTGGCAAATTGCATTATATATCATTATTGGGTGATGGTAGGGTTATTATGAGAGGAAGAAGGCCCTATGAACAGAATGTGTGAAGAGAAATAAAACATATCTTAGAATCCTAGGGCTGGATGAGACTTTAGAAGTCTTCTGGTTCAATTCTCTGAGCAAGGCATGAGACTAGTCCACCAGGACACTTAGATTTCTTAATAAAATAGAGTAGAGTAGAGTAGAGTAAAATAGAGTTAGAGTGGAATAGAATAATAACTTTATTGTCACTTTAAATGTACATTAATACATTAACATGAAATTTCTTTGCATACAGCTCTCAAAGGGGCACTACCTCCAATATACACTACATAAATACAACAAAAGAAATTTCATATACCTCTTAGGCATCATCCAGAAAAACAATCAAATGCAGCATGCAGAGCTATGACGTGATTCTTTGGAATCAGGTGGCAACAAAATCAGATAAATTGATAAATATAAAGAAATATAATAATAATAATAATAATAATAATAATAATAATAATAATAATAATAATAATAATAATAATAATAATAATAATAATAATAATAATAATGATGATAATGGACTCGATAGGTAAACAAAATGCCAAATCCAGTCTGAACATCTGGCTGACTGTGCGTTGATCAATAATAATAATAATAATAATAATAATAATAATAATAATAATAATAATAATAAAGGACTTGATAGGTAGACAAAATGCCAAATCCAGTCTGAACATCTGGCTGACTGTGCGATGATCCATAATAATAATAATAATAATAATAATAATAATAATAATAATAATAATAATAATAATAATAATAATAATAGTAATATAAAAATAAAGTTGGAAGGGACCTTGAAAGTCATCTAGTCCAACCCCCTGCTCAGGCAGGAAATCATTAAGATAAAGCGGAAAAAAAAGATGAATTCTAAGTGAAGGTATTACTATTAAAGGATAAGACATTCAAGAATAGCCATATAAAAATACCAAGTTACTAGTACTAAAATTATTAAGAGAACAGATAGTTGTCCCTCTGAGAGATCTTTATGTATTCTACTTCCACTCCTAAAATGTACATAGTTGAATATGTCTCAGGGACAAGTAATATTAATTCCTTCCTCCAGAGAAGCAGCCTGAATGACAAGCAGAACTTTTAAGACTTTTAGATTTAATGAAAAGAGAGAGAGAGAGAGAGAGAGAGAGAGAGAATAGAAGGTCCATGTATTCTGTTTTTTTTTCTTGAACATCTTGTTTAAAAAAGAAAAAAAAATTGAATCATGAAAGTAATTATTTTCTGAAGCAAAAAAGACAGATATTCTTGTAGAAGTTTAAGAAGCTAAAAGTCTTGTATAATGAGAAAGTTAGATACTAATGTATCATAATTAATACTTCATAGAATCTCTCTCTTTTTTTTCCCCAAAAAAAGTTCTCTCCACATTGAATTCTTATGTTGTAGAAGATTGAAACCCCCAAATACTTTGTCTCAGATTATGACAAGTTCAGTACGCATCTAAATTAACTAGATTCTGGACATTTTCCTATTTTAGTCAAAGTTTTGCTGTCTTAATTTTTGGTGCTTTAGCTTTTCATTATAATTTTTTTATAGATGGAATCTAACGTTAAAAAAAATTTGAGATGGTGAGGCTGCACTATCATATTCACACATTATAATACATCAATAAATAAAGCTATGGTGGTTTTCCCCCATTAAACAGTCACATGTACCATCTCTGACTCTCCTTTCAGGGCTATATGAAAGGAGAAGAAGGGGAAAGCGTAATACAAGGCGATAAATGGGTCTTAGAAACTGACATCACCTTCTTAACATAGAAGGAATGGGGAGAGGAGAAGGGAGGGGAGGAGAGGAGAGGAGAGGAAGGAGAAGAGAAGAGAAGGGAAGGGAAGGGAAGGGAAGGGAAGAGAAGAGAAGAGAAGAGAAGAGAAGAGAAGAGAAGAGAAGAGAAGAGAAGAGAAGAGAAGAGAAGAGAAGGGGAAGGAGAGGGGAGAAGGAAGGAGAGGAGAAGAAAAGAGAGGAGAGGGGAAGGAAGGGGAAGGAGAGGGGAGGGGAGGGGAGGGGAGGGGAGAGGGGAGAAGAGAAAAGAAAAAGAGGGAAGGGAGGAGAGGAGAAGAGAGGAG
Organism: Crotalus adamanteus; assembly: GCA_039797435.1. NCBI lineage: Eukaryota > Metazoa > Chordata > Lepidosauria > Squamata > Viperidae > Crotalus > Crotalus adamanteus. The sequence goes on from CM077924.1 coordinate 79,990,200, forward strand.
AAGAGAGGAGAGGGGAGGGGAGGGGAGAGGAGAGGAGGGGAGGGGAGAGGAGAGGAAGAAAGGAGAGGAGATGGAAGGAAAAGGAGAGGAAGGGAGGGGAGAGGGGAGAAGAGAAGAGAAGGGAAGGGAAGGGAAGAGAAGAGAAGAGAAGAGAAGAGAAGGGGAAGGAGAGGGGAGAAGAGAAAAGAAAAAGAGGGAAGGGAGGAGAGGAGAAGAGAGGAGAAGAGAGGAGAGGAGAGGGGAGGGGAGGGGAGGAGAGAGGGGAGAAGAGAAAAGAAAAAGAGGGAAGGGAGGAGAGGAGAAGAGAGGAGAAGAGAGGAGAGAAGAGGGGAGGGGAGGGGAGAGGAGAGGAGGGGAGGGGAGAGGAGGAAGGAAGGAGAGGTGATAAGAGGAGAAGGAAGGGGAAGGAGAGGAGACGAGAGGGAGTGGAGAAGAGAAGAAGAGGAGAGGAGAGGAGTGGGGAGGAGAGGGGAGAGGAGAGGAAGGAGAAGAGAAGAGAAGAGAAGAGAAGAGAAGAGAGAAGAGAAGAGAAGAGAAGAGAAGAGAAAGAAGGGGAAGGAGAGGGGAGGGGAGAAGAGAAGAAGAGGGAAGGAAGGAGAGGAGAAGAGAGGAGAGGAGAGGAGAAGGAAGAGGAAGGAGAGGGGAGGGGAGAGGAGAAAAGAAGAAGAGGGAAGGAAGGAGAGGAGAAGAGGAGAGGAGAAGAGAGGAGAGGGGAAGAGAGGAGAGGGGAAGGGAGGGGAGGGAAGAGGAGAGGAGAGGAGAGGAGAGGAGAGGAGAAGGAAGGAAGGAGAGAAGAAGGAAGGGGAAGTAGAAGTGAGAGAGTGGAGAAGAGAAGAAGAGGAGAGGAGAGGAAGGAAGGAGAGGAGATGGAAGGAAAAGGAGAGGAAGGGAGGGGAGAGCGGAGAAGGAAGGGGAAGAAGAGGAGAGGAAAGGAGAAGGGAGGGAAAGAGAGAGCAGAGCAGAGCAGAGGAACGGGGAGGAGTTGGGATTGTAGAAAAGGGTCCCACATATGGTTGAATTGATCTAGGCTGAACCTAGATCAAGACTGAACAATGTGTACTTAATAATGAGCTTCAAAGGTTAAAAAAAAATGGTGGGAACTGTGTGATTCTGTATGATTCTGTGTTCCTTTGAAGCACATGTAAATGGTATCCAGTACCATGCTGCCAGAACCTCCAGCGAGCACACAGGCAGATGTGTAGTGTGTGTATTCTCCCCAGGAGTGGAGGATAAACACACTTGGAGCAACCAAGCTCACCTCTGCTAAGCGGGAGGAGTGCATTAACATTCAGCGGCTGAGCCACGAGACCGGCTTCTTCTCCTTCATCAATTTAAAGGTTTTAATATTCTCTGTATGCAAGTCATAATGAAAATTAATGGTCTTGAGTGTGAATGCCGTGCTTGAAGCTGGATAGTACCTCTTCCCCATATACTAAACATGAATTTTGAATCCCATTACCATCTGCACAACTAGGAGCTCTGGGCTATTTGCTG
>CM077924.1:79994111-80009111 GCA_039797435.1 Crotalus adamanteus
GGGGAGGAGTTGGGATTGTAGAAAAGGGTCCCACATATGGTTGAATTGATCTAGGCTGAACCTAGATCAAGACTGAACAATGTGTACTTAATAATGAGCTTCAAAGGTTAAAAAAAATGGTGGGAACTGTGTGATTCTGTATGATTCTGTGTTCCTTTGAAGCACATGTAAATGGTATCCAGTACATGCTGCCAGAACCTCCAGCGAGCACACAGGCAGATGTGTAGTGTGTGTATTCTCCCCAGGAGTGGAGGATAAACACACTTGGAGCAACCAAGCTCACCTCTGCTAAGCGGGAGGAGTGCATTAACATTCAGCGGCTGAGCCACGAGACCGGCTTCTTCTCCTTCATCAATTTAAAGGTTTTAATATTCTCTGTATGCAAATCATAATGAAAATTAATGGTCTTGAGTGTGAATGCCGTGCTTGAAGCTGGATAGTACCTCTTCCCATATACTAAACATGAATTTTGAATCCCATTACCATCTGCACAACTAGGAGCTCTGGGCTATTTGCTGATGTCACGCATGTCATCTGACCCACAGGCTCCCAACCTTTTGGGCACCAGGACTGGTTCCATGGAGAGAGGTTTTTCCACGGACTGGAGAGTGTGTGGTTTCGTGTGCTGCCTGCATCCCACGGATGTGGCTTTTCTTTTTTGGGCGGCCCGGTTGCTGGCATGCCACGGTCCAGTTCTAATCTACTGACCGGAGGTGGGGACCCCTGATCTGACCGATTGAGGCAAGAAGCAAAGAGAATGATCCCCCAGCTGATCGTCTAAGGAAAAATATAAAACATGCTCATTTGGATCGATTATTAAAAACAAGCTCCAGTTATTAATCAACGAAGAGAGGATGTTACCATCAAAAGGTTATTGAAGGCTTTGTTGAACACCATCAACAACTTTTCTAGTTGTGGTTCTAACTTGGTTGGTTACGAAAAGGAAGACTCTTGGGCTCGTGGTTAGCCCAAAGTGTACTTTACTAAGGCCAAAGGGTTTACAGAAGGAGCAAAGCTGGATCTGGAGTTTTCGCGCCCAAAGCCTACGGTGGGGTGGATAGAAGGCAGAACTGAGTAAAGAATACTTAAATATTCCTTGTTTTCTCCCAGTCCTAAGTCTTATAGTAGTGGAAAGATATGAAAACAAGGGATGTTTAAGTGTTCTTTACTCAATTCTGCCTTCTACCCATAATATTCTGTTTTACATTCTAAATCCTCAGACAGGTAGAAAATAATGAATGCTAATATTTAATATATTAATGTAGTATGGTGTTACAGCATAGCATAATATAACATAACATACGTTATTTTATTTTTCAACACTTGCATTGCTCAAATTGCAAAAAACAGTGAGCAGTACTTTTCAAAGAAGATTACACCACTTATTCTCTTTTGAACTGAGTGAATTATTTAAAAGTGACACCTTCCTTCCTTCCTTCCTTCCTTCCTTCCTTCCTTCCTTCTTCCTTCCTTCCTTCCTTCTTTCCTTCCTTCCTTTACTCACTCACTCACTCACTCACTCACTCACTCACTCACTCACTACTCATGCTTTTGTAAGTCCCACATAATGAATAGACATTGCTTACTATCTCATTGACAAATAACTTCTAGGACTGTGTACCTCAGTCTAACAGTTACTCTATAGTCTATTTATTCACTTACTACATTCTCTGTTTTGTAGTTTGAGGACTGAAGATCCTTGCTCTTTAATTCTCTGATAGCCTTCCGTTCTTGATTGAGATGCTAATTATTTCCATTTTACAGTTTGCTTTCAGAGAAAGATGTAGCAACATTTTACCAGCAGATCTGGAACATGAAGGTAAAATCAAATGAACTTCACAAACCTCCAAGTGTGAGCCAATTATTCTCTTTGAAGGTGACCTTTTCCTTCTTCATCTCTGGTGTTTTGTTTGCATTAGCACTAAGATTACAACCTTATTCTGTTTTTATCCCTGATTCACCCAAGTGTGGGTGTAAGAATATCAATGGAGGTGTAAAAATGATACTACATACTCTCTCTCTCTCTCTCTCTCTCTCTCTCCTCTCCTCTCCTCTCCTCTCCTCTCCTCTCCTCTCCTCCTCCTCTCCCTCTCCTCTCCTACCTTTTCCAGTTACCACTGGATTATAACTGGGCTGAGCAAATCGCAGAAATAATGCTTCAGTTTGAGACAGTTTTAATGGCAGCATCCTTTGTCTGAGGCTGCTTTGTGAAGCAAAATAGTTTCCTTGTTTCTATGGAGGAAGCAAAATGAAGTAGAAAAATTGCCATTACTTTAGGCAAGTGAATTACTTCTCTCCTAAATGCACTTTCCCAGGGAAAACAAACTGCTAGCATAGCCATAAAACATTCAGACACAAACAGATGTTGAAGTAGATAATAAAGTGCTGGGAAGCCAAGACATACATAAAATGTGTAGCACTGATGATGTTACCTAGTTTGGGTAATGAAATGTCTGCAACAAAACAGCGAAGCTCAGAGGGCACCAAGGACCCCACAGTTGTCCTCCTCCTCCTCCTCCTCCTCCTCTTCTTCTTCTTCTTCTTCTTCTTCTTCTTCTTCTTCTTCTTCTTCTTCTTCTTCTTCTTCTTCTTCTTCTTCTTCTTCTTCTCTTCTTCTTCTTCTTCTTCTTCTTCTCTTCTTCTTCTTCTTCTTCTTCTTCTTCTTCTTCTTCTTCTCTTCTTTCTTCTCCTCCTCCTCCTCCTCCTCCTCCTTCTTCTTCTTCTTCTTCTTCTTCTCCTCCTCCTCTTCCTCCTCCTCCTCCTCTTCTCCACAAACCCTACTCTCTTCTAGCACCAATGATGTTATCTAATTGGGTGATGAAATCTACAAGAGAGCCCACCAATCTCAGAGAACCTCAAGGACCTCACAGTCCTCCTCTTCCTCCTCCTCCTCCTCCTCTTCTTCTTTTCTCCTCCTCCTCCTCCTCCTCCCTGCAAACCTCCCTTCCTTCTAGCACTGATGATGTTACCGAGTTTGGGTAATGAAATGTCTTCAAGACAGCAACCAAGCTCAGAGGGGACCAAAGACCCCTCACACCTATAAAAGTATGCAACCTTCTAACAGATATTCTTCTAGAGTCCAACTTGTTGAACTCAAGTTACCCTTTGTGTTTGACACCCTTGGGTTTCACATTCACTGCCTCATTAACACACGTCTTAACTTGACGGTCCCATGTTATGCAAGGAATACTGATTAAATTTATACCTTAATTTACTTAAATCTCTATAGAATTACGCTGTCACCACCTCTCTGGTTTGTTCTTTATCTCCAGGACCATAAACAAACTGATCTGGGCTCCAATGGAACTGTGTGCTAGAACTCCAATTGTAAATAAACTCCTAAATATTCTACTACAAAAACAACTTTAAAAAAAATTGCACTGTTCTCTTTTGAAGCCCCCACCAGCCTCCTCCAATGAACCTCGTGCTGCAAGAAAAGGCTTCCAGATCAGTTAGCGTTGGCAACAATCGCAGGAGCCTGTGATAGATGTCAAAGTGCATTCAAGTTGGAGCTTTTGTTGGAAGCTCCAGCAGAGCTGGCTGAGCATGAGAAACAAACAGTCCAGAGACCATAATAGTCTGTTAAAATAACAGAAGACAGGTGGCAACTGTTCCACCTGTCCCTAACTCCAGCCTCTGCACAGCGATGGGCAAGCAACAGAAGCACATAGCCTCAATCTGCAAATAGGCTCAGAGAATTGCAATTCTTATAGTTGTCTTCTTCTTCTTCTTCTTCTTCTTCTTCTTCTTCTTCTTCTTCTTCTTCTTCTTCTTCTTCTTCTTTTTTCTTCTTCTTCTTCTTCTTCTTCTTTGTCTCCTCCTCCTCCCTCCTCCTCCTTCCTTCCTTCTTCTTCTTCTTCTTCTTCCTTCTTCTTCTTCTTCTTCTTCTTCTTCTTCTTCTTCTTCTTCTTCTTCTCCTCCTCTCCTCCTCCTCCTCCTCCTCCTCCTCCTCCTCCTCCTTCTTCTTCTTCTTCTTCTTCTTCTTCTTTCTTCTTCTTCTTCTTCTTCTTTGTCCTCCTCCCTCCTCCTCTTCCTCCTCCTCCTCCTCCTCCTCCTCCTCCTCCTCCTCCTCCTCCTCCTTCTTCTTCTTCTTCTTCTTCTTCTTCTTCTTCTTCTTCTTCTTCTTCTTCTTCTTCTTCTTCTTTCTTCTTCTTCTTCTTCTTCTTCTTCTCCTCCTCCTCCTCCTCCTCCTCCTCTTCCTCCTCCTCCTCCCCCTCTTCTTCTTCTTCTTCTTCTTCTTCTTCTTCTTCTTCTTCTTCTTCTTCTTCTTCTTCTTCTTCTTCTTCTTCTTCTTCTTCTTCTTCTTCTAACAAGTATCCTTTTCGGAGGACCGTTTTGTTGAATCACTTCCTCCATGATTCGTAGTATCAACCAAGAGAAGCCTGAGATTTAAAGTAGTGGGCCTGACTTTCCATCTGACCAAGGGAAACTCTTTTTTTCCTGCAGTGCTGACCCATTGTATCTGTTGATGCTATTGTGAAAACATTTGATCAAGATAAATCTCATGCTCTTTTCACTTGGGCAAAGAGAGTCACTTTGCTTTCCCTCTGTTTAAAGAATCTCTTCACGAAAAAGCACTCTGACTAGCCCTGTAAAGTTCTATAATAAAGGAGGAGATCTTCCCCAGGGAACAGAAATGCTTTCGTCTGCAGAAGAACTCTGTGATCTACAGGCTTTTTAAATTCTTAACAGAATAAGAGAGTTGGAGGTCTTGGAGGTCTTCTAGTCTACCCCCCTGTTCAAATAGGAGACTCTATATACTATTCCAGACAATGGCTATGGGTATTTATTCAGTCATCCAGGTCGTGGCTATCCCAAGGGGTTTTTTGCAAGAGGCAACTGGACTTTCTTTGTTTTTCCTTGAAGACATTTCACTTCTCATCCAAGAAGCTTCTTCAGTTCTGACTGAATGGAAGAACTTATATTCCTTGTAGTCATCTGTTTTTAGCACTCTTTCTGAAAGTTGTTGAAGTTCTACAAAGAATCATTAAAACTGCCCAGAATATTATCGGATTTCAGCTACCAGCCCTGGACAACATCTTCAAATCTCGTTGTTTGAGGAAGTTGTATAACATTCCCAGGGACTCTTCCCATCCTGCTTACAATCTTTTTGGACTGTTGCCTTCTGGCAGAAGATACAGAATAATTAAAACTCGAACCACATGTTTTCTGAATAGTTTTTTTTATCCCAGAGCTATAGTTGCACTCAACAATGAACTAAAGGACCACCATCAGTGAACTGTTGGACAGTACTACTTGGTCTGTTGTGTGGGTGTTTGGGTGAGGGGTGGGAAATTGTGGTGGTGGGAGTGTGTTTGGGGGATTATGTGTGTGGGACCAGGTCTTGGGTGTCAAGTAAATTTCGTTGTATGTGTACACTGTGTATGCACATACAATGACAATGAAGTTTGAAATTGAAATTGAAGCCACTTGGAAGTTTATTACCTGAATAGTGCAAATGGGTGTGGAACCTTTTCATTTAGAAACATTTATTTCAATACACGAGTATCTCATCTTTTGTTCAAAGACTTCAAAGAAACAATCAAGGTCTTTCCATTTTTGGCCAGTGGTCTTCATTCTAGGACTGTAAATTGCTAGGGAATTCCAGACCTGATGTTAGAATGGAAATTTAGCCATTGATTATTTTTGATAATGGGCTGTATCAAAATACAGAAGAAAACACAAAACATTTACAATAAAACTGTAGGCGATGGCCATACTGAGCCCAAGGGAGGGGTCAAATGTGTCATTGGTCTGGAGAACCTTCATGTCCACAAGTGTTCTAAGTCCAGTCCACCTGGAATTCAGTTGACTCTTAGCTACCACCAATTTACTTTGACTGTTAGAAGTTCAGATTCTTGTCGAGAGATTTAGCATGCAATAAACCTATATATTCATCTGAACTTCCTGGACTCCTAATTTCCTGTGCTTGACAAAAACAAAACAAAAGATAGATATAAATGGAATACAAGAAAGAGATCAAATGAAAAGAGTAAATAAAGAATACAGCATCCATGTTGTAGAGCTGTGGTGGCGCAGTGGTTAAAATGCAGTACTGCAGGCTATTTCTGCTGACTGCCAGCAGTTTAGCAGTTCGATCCAAACCAGCTCAAGGTTGACTCGGCTTTCCCTCCTTCTGAGGTTGGTAAAATGAGGAGCCAGATTGTTGGGTGCAATAGGTTGACTCTGTAAACCGCTTAGAGAGAGCTGTAAAGCACCGTGAAGCGGTATATAAGTTTAAGTGCTATTGCTATCCTGTTTTTGGGTCACCCCTACAATTTACCCCAATCAGATCCACCTATGTAGATCTCAACTGAAGAGTTTCATTCAAATAGAGGCCTGTGTTATGTGTGATTTTCTGAATTTCAACTGCACAGCTGGAAAGTTAAAAGCAAAAAAAATGAAAGAAGGTAAAACAGCACGCCCCCTCCATTACTTTGCCAAGACACCTATGTCAATGGAGATCAGCTTCCTTTTCTTTAAAAATAGCTATATTGTTAATTATAAAGACCCTGCTCGAGATTATTGGTGAATGTCTAAATGTGAAAATTTGGTATGATTTGAAGAGGAAGCAGAGTAAAACATCCCTTATTCAGAGCCGTATTGTACTTGGTGAGTCAGCTATGAGTCTCTGGCCTGTGTTTTATTCTGTTTCCCCTCATATAATAACTGGTGGAGAGCCCTTAATTATCCACTTCGTACTGGATGCTTCAGTTGTCCAGATAGCGATGGTGTTCACTTCCTACATTCTGCCTTTTCAGTTGAGATTTCCAGGAATGTTGCCAAGTTCTGTTCGACTGCTAGCGCCTTTTGCTTTGTAGGCAAAAATCTCTACCACGCTATCCATTCTTTTTGTTGCTTTTATTTGAAAGAACTCTGCATTCTTTTAGGGCTGTGGTCCCCACTACTGGGGACATGGGCCATTCGGAAACGGGCCGTGGAAGCAGTAGCCAAGCACACACGTGCATGTACAGCTCCATTTGCATAAGCGAGCACACGCGTGCTCGAAGCTTTATTTGTGCAAGCGGTGGGACATCCCCTCTGCCCCCCCTGCCAGTTTGCAAAGTGCAAAAGGTTGGGGGGGGGTCCTTATGTCCTTATGGCATTGCTGTTATTACTTTCGGTCTGTGGAGATTCTCAGTCATCCAGATCATGGCTGTCCATTTTTAAAAGGCAACAGGACTTTGTTTTTCCTTGAAGATGTTTTTGTTTCTCATCCAAGAAGCTTCTTCAGTTCTGAAGTCAGTTGCCCTTTGAAGAAGCACATCATTTGGGACATGCTATTGCTTTCCTTGCTTTTTGGCCCTTGATTGTAAACCTCTAAGGAAAGTAAGCAAATACACGTAAAGGTGGTCTGCAGAGTTAGTTTATATCTGCTGGGTTGATCCTTCTATCTTGTATTGTAAACCTGTTTTGGCACTCACTTTATCTGTGAGGTGAAACATTGGGGTGGAAAGGAACCAGGAGATCTAATGAGATGTAAGAATATTCTATTTTTAGGTTCCTAGGTGCCTATGTTCCAGATCCATTATAATGTCTTTTACTCCAGTTAGCTGCCACACTTGCAAAGAATATTGGAAGAACTCCAGACTTTCTGGGCATCTGAACTGAGAGCATCGTGCTGAATAATTGAGCCACATCTCAGGAAAGTAAGAACATCAGCACAACAAGGATGATTAAACTCTTTAAGAAATGAAGAACTCCTGATCCAATCTTACTTCATCCAGATTAAACAGTATATTTCATGAAAAATCAGTGATTCCTGCCTGATACTCTTCATCTTCAATATACAAAGAATGGTTACAGGAATTGGGTCTTCTCTATCTAAAGAAAAGAAAGGTTATTAGTAGGGCAATATTGGAAGAAGGATTGTTTGCCTAGTATAGAAGAATGGATGCTTAAAGTGTCAAATTTAGCAGAAATGGCGAAAATTTTTCCTTACTTGAAGGATCATTCACAAGAAAGATACATTTCGGTCTGGAGAAGATGGATAGATTATATTCAGAATAAATATGGGACTAAAAAGTTCCATTTAGTTTATGAGTAAATTTTAGAGTATTATTATTATTAGTAGTTTATTATAGTAGAATTTTTATTAGTTTTATTATTATTTTTAGTATTAGTATTGTTAACAATTTGTATATTGTATTGTTTAATATTATTGACTTTTTATATTATTATGTTTATTTTTGATTTGTTTATACCTATGTTAAAGGGGAGTTAAAGCACATTATGGACTTGGTTATTTATATAGTTGGTAAATGTTAGTTAGAATTTGATTATTATATTTGTAACCTGTACTCAGCTCTGGGAAGTGGGGGAGGGAGAGGGGGGTTAGGGTGGGTAGGTTTTGGGGTGTATACTGTAATTTTTATAAAACTTTTCAATAAAAAAAGAAAGAAAAGAAAGACTAGAGGAGTGATATGATAGCACGGCTCCTGCAAAGACGAGGGGGTCAAACTATTTTCCAAAGGACTAAAAGGCAAGACAAGAAACAATAGTTGGAAATTAACCAAGAGAGAAGCAACCTAGAATCAAGGAGAAATTTCCCAAAGGTGAACAGCTAGAGCAGCTTGTCTTCAGAAGTTGTGGGTGCTCCATCACTGGAGGCTTTCAAAAAGAGACTGGACAACCATTCCCCAAAGTATCTGAAGGCAGGAGAAGAAGCAACAGATGGAAACTAATCAAGGAGAGATCCAACATAGAGTTAAGGAGAAATTTCTTGACAGTAAGAACAAGTAATCTGTAGAAGGGCTTGACTCCAGAAATTATGGGTGCTTCATCACAGGAGGCTTTTAAGAAGAGATAGGACAGTCATTTGTCTGGAATGGTATAGGGTCTCCTTCTCAAGCGGGGTGGGGGGGGGTGAACTAGACCTCCAAGGTCCCTTCCTATTATTCTATGTTCTATAACTTATGAGTAACTGCATAGCTGTTTCTGTTGGAAATCTAGAGCTGATTTAAACATCTCTAAAGATGGAGGGCAAGAGAAGAAGGGGACGACAGAGAATGAGGTGGCTGGATGGAGTCACTGAAGCAGCAGGCGTGAGCTTAAATGGACTCCAGAAGATGGTAGAGGACAGGAAGGCCTGGAGGAAGGTTGTCCATGGAATCGCAATGGGTCGGACATGACTTCACAACTAACAATAAGGAGACACTCAGCTGGGAGACAAAAAATAAAAAAGTGGCATTTTGCAAAACCTGACATCAAGTTGACTTCCTGAGTTTACACATGAACCTACACCCCCTAAATTGCCAAGTAATGGAATATGCCTTGAAGAGTAAGGCTAAAATTCTAAAATAAAATTATTATTTTTAAAAAAATAAAAAATAAAATGCTGCCTACCCTTAATGGATATATAAAATTAATGCTGCCTAGTATTAAAAGTGGCAAATCAATTTATTAAAGGAGCAGCAGTTAAACTATTTAATTCAGTCATTAATTCTCTGGAATGTGCCTGGCTTCAATGATTACATGTTAATTAACAAAGAGCTTGCCCCTGCAATGAATTTATTGCAAGTCAACCTGGGGACTTGCCCTGACTGAAAGCAGTCAACACTTGTCACGCGCTAAAACTATTAATGAGAAGTGTGTAAAAGAGACATAAGGTATTCTCTAACTCTCTGCAAACATAACTGCTGTCCGTCTGTTAAATGTTTTAATTTGTGGTCATATTTAAAAAAGAAAAAAAAACAATATTTGTAAGTCAGGAAGTCAGGGAAGGAGTTAGCTAGCAAGTCTGGCTGAAGACAAACAAATATTGTTCAAATTTTATGAATCTCTGTTCACCTTGTATCTCTGAATGAATGGTTAATTCTTCATTAGGTTTACTAACTGATCATTAACCTGTTACATTGGTTTCATGCTTTTTGTCTAAGAAGATCAAGGCATACCTTTTCAGAGGTACAAACAACCAAGCAAAAGAGAGGTTGTATTGGATGTTAACTACTGCCTCATTTTAACAGTTGCTACTATACAATTAGCTGGATAGCTCTCCTGATGTTACAGCTCCGTCAGTGAGAATTTGCTCAGAGGTGATCCAATAGTCTAAGATCTTTATGGACAACATGTAGCAGTAAGTCCAGATAACTTAACTGTCTATATATTTATTGTTCTTAAGTGTGTAGCTTATCTAAACGGTCCTAATTCATTTAAATTAGTTACTAAATTACTAAGTTACTAAAAACAGTAACTGTGAGAGGGACCTTGGAGTCCTAGTGGACAATCACTTGACTATGAACCACAAGGCAGAGGGGGTCAGGTTGTTCCCCAAAGCACCAGAGGGAAGGACGAGAAACAATGGTTGGAAGCTGATCAAAGAGAGAAGCAACCTGGAATTAAGGAGAAACTTCCTGACAGTGAGGACAATCAACCAGTGGAACAGCTTGCCTCCAGAAATCATGGGCGCTCCATCACTGGAGATTTTTAAGAAGAGACTGGACAGTCACCTGTCTGAGATGGTATAGGTTCTCCTGCTTCAGCAGGGGGCTGGACTTCCAGCTCTATCCTATCCTATCCTATCCTATCCTATCCTATCCTATCCTATCCTATCCTAGCCTAGCCTAGCCTAGCCTAGCCTAGTTTAGTTTAGTCTAGTCTGTTCTATATTCTATTCTATTCTATTCTATTCTATTCTATTCTATTCTATTCTATTCTATTCTATTCTATTCTATTCTATTCTATTCTATCCTATCCTATCCTAGCCTAGCCTAGCCTAGCCTAGCCTAGCCTAGTTTAGTTTAGTCTAGTCTGTTCTATATTCTATTCTATTCTATTCTATTCTATTCTATTCTATTCTATTCTATTCTATTCTATTCTATTCTATTCTATTCTATTCTATTCTAGCCTAGCCTAGCCTAGCCTAGCCTAGCCTAGCCTAGTTTAGTTTAGTCTAGTCTGTTCTATATTCTATTCTATTCTATTCTATTCTATTCTATTCTATTCTATTCTATTCTATTCTATTCTATTCTATTCTATTCTATTCTACTCTACTCTACTCTACTCTACTCTACTCTACTCTACTCTACTCTACTCTAGCCTAGCCTAGCCTAGCCTAGCCTAAATTAGCTAGTCTTTAGAGGTTTTATACTAACTTTAAATGTTACCTGCTACCTATGTTGGTTCTTGCACTTCATAATATTTTATGATATTTATGTGTTTTATTTATGAAGATATTGAAGAGTACTGGGCCTAAGACGGAACCTTATGGTACCCCACTGCTTATTTCTCTCCATGTGGATGTAGTGTTGCTGAGGACTACTCATTGAGTTTGGTTTGCCAGCCAGCTACAGATCCATCTGGTGGTGATGTTGTCTTCTCCACCTTTTTCTAGCTTACCAAGGTGTAGGTTGTGGTCAGTGGTGGGATTCAGCCAGTTTGCACCACTTAGACAGGACCGGTAGCTAATTTTTTGTTGCTCAGGCCCAGAATGGACTTCCGGAAGCAGCATCCACACAGAGAACCGGTTGTTCACCTATTTGAATCCCACCACTGGCAAAGGGCCTAATACCTGACAGCTCTGAAGTCAAATAAATTCTTTGCAACTTTGTTAGTCAGTCTGGCATGCCCAAAGCCCCACCCCCCAAATTCAGTCAGGTTATCTCTCTTCATGCCACGATGAACGTTGGCTCTGTTCAAGGCTCAATCTTGGCAAAACCAGTGTCAGGTTTCTTCAAGATTACATTTGGCCGCCCTTTCAAGGGAGACAAACTAAATTCACCCCCCAAAATCATGTCAATTGGAGCTGGATTAACCATTAAGTTTATTTATTTATTTATTTATTTATCAAATTGCCTGAAAAGCTTCTTCTACTGTAGAAATAAATAAAGCAGTCTGGAATACAATATCTTTGCAAGAGGTAATTGAGAAAGTCACATCTTGACTGCGTGTTTTCCATCCAGACACATGTGAGTTTCTTGTCATGTTGTGTGTGTGTGTGTGTGTTTTCCTTTCCCCATTTTTGATGACATAGGTTTGGAATGGAACAGATTTAGGAATGAACACGTAGAAAACTCACCAAGAAATCATCCTGTCACTAATCAATCTTCCTTCATGCAGCCCTTCAGAATACATCGGTGCGGAGATAATATGGTCTAAGGATTGCATATATTAATTATGCAACTTTTCTTGGCAAAGGGTGTCCACGTTAAAAGAAGGTCTGGGAAAATAACATCCTGATATTTTGGGATACTTCCGAAAGCCAGACAATTATTATTATTATTATTATTATTGATGATTGATCATCGCACAGTCAGCCAGATGTTCAGACTGGAATTGGCATTTTGTCTACCTATCGAGTCCTTACCCAGGACCTGGGATAGGCAGATGTGGATGTTTGATGTTATTACAGATATCGTCACAGGATGGAAGCAGTTCCTAGTAAGGCCACCTTTTGCAATTGATTAATAGTGAATTTGTCAATGCCAATGGTGTTCAAGTGGTGCTCCAGTTGTTTATGGGATTGCACCCAAGGCGCCTATGACTATTGGTACTACCCTTGCTTGCTTTTGCCACAGTCTTTCTATTTCTATTTGTAGGTCTTTGCATTTTGTTATCTTCCCCAGTTCTTTCTCATCTATTCTGCTATCTCCAGGCACTGCCACGTCCACTATCCAGACTTTTTTGTCTTTCTTATTGATTATTACTAGTACTACTACTACTACTACTACTATTATTATTATTATTATTATTATTATTATTATTATTATTATTATTATTATTATTATTATTATTATTATACTTTTGTTCCCCGGAAGCCTGACCTCTGTTTCCAGAACTCTCCGTTCAATAATGTCTCCAAGTTGGTTATAAAAAGTCATGCCTTGAATATTTATTTATTTACTTATTTACACAACTGATTGGTTGCTCATCTCACCTCAAGGTAACTCATAAAATCATAAAAAAATAAATCATTAAAAAATCATTAATAAATAAACAACAACAAACAATAAATAATTTAATTCAAGCCAAATGCTATGGTCCAACTAAAGATGGGGGGGGAGAGGGGACAGAATTCAGTCCAGATGAATTCAACCATATGTGAGACCCTTTTTCACAATTCCCTCTCCACCGTCCTCCTCTGCTCTGCGCTCCTCTTCACTCCTTCCTTCCCTCCTTCCTCTCCTCTCCTCTTCTCTTCCCCTCCCTTCCTCTCCTATCTCTCCTTTCCCTCCTTTCCTTTCCTCTCCTCTCCTTCCCCTCCCTTCCTCTTCTCTCCTCTCCTTCCCCTCCCTTCCTCTTCTCTCCTCACCTTCTCCTCCTCTCTTCTCCTCTCCTCTCCTCCCTCTCCTCTCCTCCCTCCTCCCTGCCCTCTCCCCTCCTTCCCTTTCCTTATCTCCTCCCCATTTTTATACCAAGAAGGTATAAAAACCCACTCCCTACATGTGCTCACTCTCTCTTTTCTACCAGAGCCATCTTTCCATCCGGCTCTTCTCTTCAATAAACTACAACCTTCTTTCTAAAGCAGTCTCCATGTTTGTTTATTCCCAGCTTGGACTAGACCCTGATGAAGATTTTTTCCTTCAACAAAAGCAATTGTCCAGAATACAGAATAACAGAATTGGAAGGGACCTTGGAGGTCTTCTAGTACAGCCCTCTGTTTGATCAGGAGACCCTATACCATTCCAGACAAATGACTGTCCAGTCCATTCTTGAAAATGAGTGATAAGGCACCCACAACATCTGGAGGCAAGCCATTCAGCCGGTTAATTGTCCTCATTCTCAGGAAATTTCTCCTTAGTTCTAGATTGCTTCTCTCCTTGATAAGTTTCCATCTGTTACTTCTTACCCTGCCTTGAGTTGCTTTAGAGAATAGATCCCCTCCCTCTTCTCTGTGACAAATATTGGAAGACTGCTATCATGGCAGCCCTCTTCATTGGGCCAGTTAATTCAGGAGTAAATCAGTTGGACAGTAAAGAGATTATTACATTCAGCAAAAATCTACATGGTAAAAAAAGAAGCAGTTTTTAAAATGGGGAAGCTAGCTGTTGGAAGTACTATCAGGGGTTATCTGTGTATGTTAAGAGGTAAGGAAAAAAAGAAAAGAAAATCCAGCACTGTGCAACATTTCATTCTATCCCCATGATACTAATATAAGTTGTACAAGATAAACATCACTGCACATTGGATCCCAAAGGGAATAATTCCCCAACTTGCTTGCTAAAATATTTTCTCACTGATGTTAGAAGATGGTTAAGGGGTTGTAGACTTGGACCCTGTTTTAATTTTAAACCTTTTCCATTGCAATTTAATTAGCTGATGGAGAAAGTGCCGAGCAGACAAAATTCAAATCCTGCTGGTGGAACACCAGGAAGCTAACATGACCGAACTTGGTCACCGTGCTTTAGAAAAATCTACGGAATGAAACGGTGTGTGTGTGTTAATTATTTGATTGTTTATTAAAGTAGGAGATGGAAAATGGGAGACGATATAATTGTGTTTCCCATCGTGGTTACCGATGAACCGCATCTGGCTTTTTGTAGTATTTCACAAACTAAAGAAAGCGTGTTTCTTCCTTTAGGGAGCCCAGAGATTAAACTAGTTAAGGGGAGAAATAAAACTGTGAGCAGGAGAAGCTACAAGATGTTATACAAGATAATGTAATTAGAAGAAAAGAGCTTACTACAATGCAACCTTACTAATGGACAAGACCTTGATCCCTGAAGCCCTTTCACAGTTGAGGGAAGACTCTTTGACTCTTTGACTCTTTGCTCAGTTGTGGTTCTTTTGTGGCTATTGCTGTCACCTTAAGCATTTTCTTCTTCTTCTTTTTCTCCTAAGTTAGGTTCAGTTTGGCAATAAACATCAATCGTGTCTTTGAAAGAAGATAATGATGCAATGATACCCATTATGAAAAGGCTTAATAGAATGAACAACTAATCCCCATTTTAAATCCCAACTAACAACTAAAACTTAACTGACTTAACAAATTAATTCCTTACTTAATATACTTTTTTTAAGGAAGACACACACACACACACACACACACACTTTCATTGCCTG
>CM077924.1:80014111-80044111 GCA_039797435.1 Crotalus adamanteus
ACAAGGTCTGAAGTGTGAGAAACGGTCATAAGTCACCTTTTTCTGTGCTGTTGTAACTTTGAACATCCACTAGACTAACTGTTGTAAGCAGTGGTGGAATTCGAATACCTGAACAACCGGTTCTCTTATTTGATGCAGGCCTCGGCCTCTGAGGCTTAAAATGGACTTCCGGAAGTGGTATCCATGCAGTTCCGGTGGGCCGTTCTAGGCCTGGGAGGCCTTCTCCAGGCCTCCGAGGCCTAGAACGGACTTCCGGAAGTGGCATCCATGTACTTCCGGTGGATTGTTCTAGGTACTCCTCCAGGCTTCTCAGGCCTAGAATGGACTTCTGGAAACCAGCTTGTTCTCTGAATGCAGCAAACTTTAGCTACCAGTTCTACCGAACTGGTGTGAACTGGTTGAATCCCACCACTGGTTTTAAGTCAAGGACTAGCTGTACAGCCACACACCATTTTTTGAATGATTCACATATAGAGCAAATGGCTTTTCCACAAGTTTTTGGAGATATAATACTGTACATTCTAATCCTACCAGCTCTGCCAAATGTGGCAATTCTGAAGAATACTACATTGAGAAAGCTTCACAATCATTTTTCCCCCCAAAACTCTTTAGATGTAGGTACGCCTTTACTATGTTATCCCATTGATGTGGATGAAAGAACAGCTGAAAAGGCTAAGTGACACCATTCATTGTTGAACTGAGCAGTGATGAGACAATGAAATAAAACTGTACAATTTTCTTGCTCCCAAGAACTGCAGGACAAAATTGTGTTGGGTGTATTAGACTTCAAAAAAACTGTTCACCCAAGACCGAAAACAGATTCAGTCAAAGTAGCAGACGGCTTCCTATCTCAGATCTCCTAAGATGTTGATAATTTCCCATCGCTTTAGAAGGTCACAACCCAATTTAACCTTAAATCTCTGCTCTGGAAAGAGCTGCTGAGGGTGAGAATCTTTTGAAGAATGTTATGTTTCTTCCCAGTGTGCAGCCTCCGTTGTTTCTTAATAAAGTGGACATTAAGCTGAAGAAATGCAGATGGATGGCTGAATCTTGTCCTGATGGGTTTGTTCTCCTATGTTGTGCCATGAGTTTATGAAGTGGTTGTTTTGTTTCCTCTGGAGCCCAAATGTCAAATGTTCAGGAGAACAGCCAAAACAGAAGAATGAAGGAAGGGTCTATGCAAAGAGAAGTCAAGAACTGTCCCTTCATCAGCCAAGGCAAAAACAAAAGAAACCACAATAAACAAACAAGCTCAAAAGATGTTTGCATCAAGAGATAAATCCACCAGGTGATTAATACCATAGAAATTAGCAATTAAAAAAAAAGAATTCTGTTCTAGGAAAATTATATATTTTTGTTTTCCTTTCCACTGATGTTTTGCCAGTTCTACTCAAA
This sequence comes from Crotalus adamanteus, assembly GCA_039797435.1. Classification (NCBI taxonomy): domain Eukaryota; kingdom Metazoa; phylum Chordata; class Lepidosauria; order Squamata; family Viperidae; genus Crotalus; species Crotalus adamanteus. The sequence goes on from CM077924.1 coordinate 80,015,507, forward strand.
GCCTAAGCCCAGTTTTAGAAAAAGGACTATAAAAAATGCAAGCAAGATATATGATCCCCATTTCAAACCTTTGCTAAAAATCAGAAACCCGCAAGCTTCAACGATTTGCATCCTGTTTAGAATGTATGGAGACGTTCTTGAAGGTACGTAATTCCTTAAATCACTTAATTGAAATGCTTTATTTTAATCATGTGGTTGTTAACAAGGGCAACATACTCTGGCAGATTAGTTGTAAATATTTTTAGTTGGAAGCGCCGATGTGTATCTTGAATTTGCATTTCTCAGCTATGCAACCAGTGACTGGAAGGTATTGCTCTAGCTATTGATGAGTAATAGATTAACTATGGATCACCTTATCTTCCTGGAGAAGTTTACATACATCGTGCCAATGAATACATCCAGCTCTCATCTCTTTGGAACAGTTTGGTAAGCTTAGGGAATTGAGATCCCATGAAAACATTCTTTCTTTTTCTTCTTTTCCTTAAGCAATGTAATAATCATAATAAAAAATGTCAGGTATTTCTCTTGTTACTAAGAAATCCCCGATGTACATAGGTTATTGACTACAGACGTAATAAATCAATATGCAATAAACCGACGGTAGACATTATGTGTTTTAAAGTTTTCCAAAAGACAACTCTCCAGGGTGGGGGGAATAAACCAAGTAGAATACATCAGTGTCATACAGCTTTCCATCTATCAACGTGATAACAAACGTTCTTTAAAATATGGACATTTTTCTTATGAAGATATTGGCCATTTCAAGGTAATCTTTCTCCTCTTCTTCACCACCATTGTCTTCATGTCTACAGTTTTTTTTTATTATTTACAGTCAACATGGCTAAGGGATCTTAATAACAGAGGGACAGAAATTAATAGATAGATAGATAGATAGATAGATAGATAGATAGATAGATAGATAGATAGATAGATAGATAGATAGAATCAAGATCACCAGAAGTTCTAGTATTAATTCACAAACCCTTAGTAAGACCACATTTGGAATACTGCACCCACAATACAAAAAAAATGTTGAGACTCTAGATCAGCGGTTCTCAACCTGTGGGTTGCGACCCCATTTGGGATCGAACAACCATTTCACAAGGGTCGCCAAACAACGCAGTCCGCCAATTTTTTCCCCCTTTTCCTTAGCTGTGCTACTCCCTTTTATTCTATTGGCTTTTGAAAGCCAATAGAATAGATTCTCTTGAATAAAGTCTAATTCTATTGGCTTTCAAAAACCAATAGGAATTGTCCAGGCTGTCTCTGCCCTGCTGAGCCCGCCAAAAGTCCCATTCTGCAAACGATGCTGCAAGTTATCTGCAGCAAAGGTGAGCTGTCTGGAATCTTCCACCCCTCCCTGCTGAGCAACTACTAAAAATATAAGTAAAAGAGGGCCAGGGGTGGGGGGTGGGAGGCCGGCGGGCACAGGGAGGGTTGCTGGCATGCGTGGGGCCCAGCGGGTGCCTTACCTCCCTTGGGCTGGGCCAGCTGGTGGCCCAGCTGGTGGTCGCCCTGCGCCGTCGCTGCCCCTTGCCAGCTACACCTCGGCCGGCGCAGGGGGCGGCACCATGCATGTGCAGCGCTCCCGGGCAGGGAAAGCCCTCAACTTACGAGGGTTGGGGTCACGACCCCAACCGGTTGATTAGTCCTCGACTTACGACCAGTTGGGGTCGCGGCATTAAAAAGGTTGAGAACCACTGCTCTAGATAGAGTGCAGAGAAGAGCAACAAAGATTATTAGGGAGCTGGAGGCTAAAATATATGAAGAACGGTTGCAGGAAATGGGTATGTCTAGTCTACTGAAAAGAAAGACTAGGGGAGACATGATAGCACTCTTCCAATATTGGAGGGGCTCCTACAAAGACAAGGAGGTCAAACTATTTTCCAGAGCACCAAAAGGCAAGACAAGAAACAATGGTTGGAAACTAACCAAGGAGAAAAGCAACATATAACTAAGGAGAATCTTCCTAATGGTGAAAGCAATTAACCAATGGAATAGCTTGCCTTCAGAAGTTGTGGGTGCTCCATCACTCAACTCTTTAAAAAAGAGTTTGTCATAAATAATATAGGGTCTCCTGCTTGAGCAGGGGATTGGACTAGAAGTTAGTTGAGGTCCCTTCCAACTCTATTATTCTATGGACTATGTAGGTCAGGGGTCTTCAAACTTGGCCCTTTGATGACTTGTGGACTTCAACTCCGAGAATTCCTTAGCCAGGCATGCTGGCTGAAGAATTCTGGGAGTTGAAGTCCACAAGTCATAAAAGGGCCAAGTTTGAAGACCCCTGATGTAGATTTTTGATAGACTGGTATAATGGACATTTTATCTTATGCAAAGGGCATCAGGTTGTATCAAGTTGCAAAACACTGCTTGAAGTACAAAGAGAGAGAGAGAGAGAGAGAGAGAGAGAGAGACTGTGTAACACACACAAACACAGAGAGAGAGAGAGAGAGAGGGAGAGGGAGAGAGGGAGAGAGATATATATATATAATGGTCTGAAGCTGTAAGAAACATTGCAGTAGCTTATAATTGACTTGAAAAATGATTTGGAAAATAACAAAGTTTTCATCACGTGCATCATTGATAGAATGAAATTGTTAAAGTTGTTTCATTATTCTACGACTTGTCCAATCTTGTTTACAACTATAATTGACATAACTTCGGAATTTATAAAGCTGTTGTCAACTTTAGGACTACACGATGGACAACAAAACATTCCTTCTTGTATGAAGTGATAAACTCCAGTATGTCTTAGAAAGGCCACATATCCCCAAGGACATTTTCCTATAGGTCACCTGCATGCATATAACACCCATATCACCAAAAGTGAGACAGTCTCTGCTCAAGAAAGACACTGATTTTAATTCAAGGGACCCTATAAGAATTGGTGCTTTATTTCAAAAGAAAGAAAGAAAGAAAGAAAGAAAGAAAGAAAGAAAGAAAGAAAGAAAGAAAGAAAGAAAGAAAGAAAGAAAGAAAGAACAGAGCAGAAAGAAAGAAAGAAAATAAGAAGAAAAGAACAGAAAGAAAGAAAGAAAGAAAGAAAGAAAGAAAGAAAGAAAGAAAGAAAGAAAGAAAGAAAGAAGAAAAATAAGAAGAAAAAAGAACAGAACAGAAAGAAAGAAAGAAAGAAAAAAGAACAGAAGAGAAAGAAAGAAAGAAAGAAAGAAAGAAAAGAAAGAAAATAAGAAGACAAAAGAGAACAGAAAGAAAGAAAGAAAATAAGAAAAAAGAATAGAAAGAAAGAAGAAAAGAAGAAAGAACTGAAAGAAAGAAAGAAAGAGAAGAAAAAAGAACAGAACAGAACTGAAGAAAAGTAATGAAAAAGGAAAAGAAAATTGATTGTAAGGCCCCTATAATTAAATAAGGCAGTGTTTTGTAGATGCTAAAATACGAGTAACTCACTTTGAACATCTTCAATTTTAATATCGCCCAATAAACAATATAATTATCTTTATTCCCCAAATGGTTTGCAATATTATGGTATAAATTGCATCACAGTTTATTAGACTATTTCAGAAATCCAGAAGAGTGGGTGTCCTGGGGGGGGTATTGTTTCAGAAAAGACCTACTTCCTTAGTTCCGTAACAGGGAAAACTGTTACTTGAGGAGATCTAGTGTAGCATTACTGTGCTTGAAGGCACAGTGGGCAGAAACAACTGGAGATAGGCAGTCCCTTAGACTACCAGATGTTATGCCAGGACACAGCAAAAGTGTAGGAGAAGATGAGGCAGAGCCTGTGGATGGAGTAAAGACAAGAATTATCCTGGAATTGTTACATTCCCACAAGCAGTCGAGTCCAGCCTCCCTTGAATTGCCTTAACTCTTACCTAGCACCAATTTAATGCTGACTGTTAGGTGATGAGATTCTTGTTCGTCGACATGAGCAATAAATCAATTTCACTGAAGCTTAATGTGTGTTCTTGATTCTTTGTGCCTCATAGAAAGCCACAGTGAACAACCAGTGACAAATAAATGTCTATGGAGATTCTCAGTCCATCCAGGTCTTGGTTGTCCCAAAAATGCTTTTTCACGAGGCAAATTGATTTGTTTTTTCTCTGAAGACGCTTCACTTCTCATCCAAGAAGCTTCTTCACCTCTGACTGGATGGTGGGGAATGGAAGGATTTATATTCCTTGCAGGCAGCTGGTCATTTGCATTGTTTTAGAAAGTCGTTGAGGCCACCTGGAAGCTTATCTGAGTCTGAGCTGAAGAAACTTCTTGGATAAGAAGCAAAATGTCTTCAAAGAAAAACAAGGAAGTCCACTTGCCTCGTGAAAAAAGCACTTTGGGGACAGGGACAAATAACATTAATCTAACCACTGATTAATACTGATATTAGTTTGCTTGCTACACAGCAGCAGAAAGGAAAGTGCTCCAGAGAGTCATTACCATCGCCCAGAGGATTATTGGCTGCCCTCTCCTCCCCCCCCCGATGAACTGTACAGTTCCTGTTGTCTTAGGAAAGCTCAAAATATTCTTAAAGATTCATCTCCTCCAGGACATTCTTTTTCTGATCTATTACCATTTGGCAGATGGTACAGGATAATTAAAAACAAAGACAAATAGGCTGAAAAACTAGTTTTTATCCCACAGCTGTAACCAAATTAAATACCACAGTATAGTGCAACATTGAAGTGCAATATTAGGGCCAGTGCAATGGTGAATTAGAATGTGAAGGATGTGTGTATATAACATATGTTTTTACTTGTGTTTTTTACTTATGTGTAGTGTGCACTGCGGACAGCACTTAATTTCATTGTGAGTTACACAATGACGATAAAGATATTCTATTCTACTCTACTCTACTCTACTCTACTCTACTCCACTCCACTCCACTCCACTCCACTCCATTCTAAATTCTAAATTCTAAATTCCAATTCCAATTCCAATTCCAATTCTATTCTATTCTATTCTATTCTATTCTATTCTATTCTATTCTATTCTATTCTATTCTATTCTATTCTATTCCATTCCACTCCATTCTAAATTCTAAATTCTAAATTCCAATTCCAATTCCAATTCCAATTCCAATTCCAATTCCAATTCCATTCCATTCCATTCCATTCCATTCCATTCCATTCCATTCTATTCTATTCTATTCTATTCTATTCTATTCTATTCTATTCTATACCACTTTACTCCACTCCACTCCACTCCATTCTAAATTCTAAATTCTAAATTCTAAATTCTAAATTCCAATTCCAATTCTATTCTATTCTATTCTATTCTATCTATTCTATTCTATTCCACTCCACTCCACTCCATTCTAAATTCTAAATTCTAAATTCCAATTCCAATTCTATTCTATTCTAGTCTAGTCTAGTTTAGTCTATTCCATTCCACTCCACTCAATTCTAAATTCTAAATTCTAAATTCCAATTCCAATTCTATTCTAGTCTAGTCTAGTCTAGTCTATTCCATTCCACTCCACTCCACTCCACTCCACTCCATTCTAAATTCTAAATTCTAAATTCCACTTCCAATTCTATTCTATTCTATTCTATTCTATTCTATTCTATTCTATTCTATTCTATTCTATTCTATTCTATTCTATTTTATTTTATTCTATTCTATTCCACTCCACTCCATTCTAAATTCCAAATTCTAAATTCTAAATTCCAAATTCCAAATTCTAAATTCCAAATTCTAAATTCCAAATTCCAATTCTATTCTATTCTATTCTATTCTATTCTATTCTATTCTATTCTATTCTATTCTATTCTATTCTACCTGTGATCACTGAAAATCTCTGATCCATAACCTTTTTTTAATTGAACTTTGTTATAAGAAAAACTACAAATAGAAAGAATAAAAACTGAGAAAGGTAAAGACGGAAGAAGAGAAGTTGCAGGAAGAACTAAAAAGGGAAGAAAAATGCAGTGTTTTCCCGCTTTTTTCAGTGCTGTATAACACCTCAATCTTTTGCTTTACACTTCAAAATGTTTCAAGCCGTTTCTGTAACACCAAAGTCGTTCTAATCCTGAAAACCTAAAATTAAAGTTTTGGTTTGGTTTGTTTTTGTTTTTTTTTCAATGCTGAGTCGAAAATCCAAAAGTGGATCCCAAATGGAAACGCAACTGGATAGATTCTCCTCTTGAATGAGAAGAATCAGTTTTGCCATTCCTGCCAACGCCATCACTTTAACATCCACTGTGGGAATTCATAACCTGTTATCTCTCATTATTGTAACTGCTCCTGAAGATGCTTAAAGTAGCACTCCTTTATTCTCTTGTCATGAGCTGGGAATGTATGTTCTCCGGCATTTACAACCTGGATCGTGATATTTACTGAATTTCCTCAATTCTGAAGGAAGGAGGAGATAGAAAATGGCATGGCCCAAAGCACTTTTATTGATGACAAGGTCTTTCCGGTGTTCTTTGCTGGCATGGAAAGACGTTTCAATTATTCTCCGGAAATGCAGATCAAGCACTCTCGCCAAGGCACATTCCGTCCCTTCAAAATGTCCCCGTCACTGAAGTCCATAAAAGAGCTGAAAAGGTAGGCCTTCTGCCAGACTTAGTTTGGTTCTCTGCCTTCTTGCTTTCCAGTTCATTTTGTACAGATTCAGCTGATGTTACTTGGTCAATGACAGCCCCTACCTTAAACCTGAGACAGCAGCACCGACTCCACCAGGTGCAACAGGAAAAGGATTTTGAGATGGAAATTAACATAAATAACACCTTCCTTCCTTCCTTCCTTCCTTCCTTCCTTCCTTCCTTCCTTCCTTCCTTCCTTCCTTCCTTTTCTTCCTTCCTTTTCTTCCTTCCTCCCTCCCACCCTTCCCTCTCCTTCCTTCCTTCCTCCCACCCTTTCCTCTCCTTCCTCCCTTTCTCCCTCCCTCCTCCCTTCCTCCCACCCCTCTCCTTCCTCCCTCTCCTTCCTTCCTTCCTCTCCTTCCTTCCTCCCTCTCTTCTCTCTCCTTCCTTCCTTCCTTCCTTCCGTCCTCCCTCCGTCCCTCCCTCCCTTTCCTCTCCTTCCTTCCTTCCTCCCACCATTTCCTCTCCTTCCTTCCTCCCTCTCTTTCTTTCTCCTTCCTTCCTCCCTCCCTCCCACCCCCTCATTCCTCCTTCTCCTTCCTTCCTTCCTTCCTTCCTCCCTCCCTCCCTTTCCTCTCCTTCCTCCCACCATTTCCTCTCCTTCCTTCCCTCTTTCTTTCTCCTTCCTTCCTCCCTCCCTCCCACCCCCTCATTCCTCCTTCTCCTTCCTTCCTTCCTTCCTTCCTTCCTTCTTTCCTTCCTCCCTCCCTCCCTCCCTCTGCTTCCTCCCTCTCCTTCCTTCCTTCCACAAGATGAATCACCATTGATTAAATGTTCAAAGTTTTCACACAGTCACATGAAATAACACAGATCCCTGAGCCAAACAGTGCTTTACCGCTAAATAAATAAATATAAAAAACCCATTTCTCTCCCCACCCCCTCAAAAAAATAAAACCTTCTCGTAAATCCAGTAAGGAACACCAAGTGAGATCTTCTTCTTTGCCATATCCGTTATCGGACATTGGCGATCATGTTGGCGATCCTGTTTTTATCAACAGCCGCATGAAAAAGTGCTGCTGAGTTTTGTCCAAACCAATCCCTTAGATTTTGATGTTCTTCTTCTGCCTGGACATTGTTTGCCTTCAATCTTTCCCTGGAGGATTAAATGGAGTATGTGGAATTTTTCTGGGTGTCGCATCACATGTCTGAAATATTCTAATTTTTGTTTTTTAATTGTTTTGATGATTTCCCTTGGCTTTCCCAGGCGGCTTATCACTTCCTCATTTCTGATCTTGTCAACCCAGCTTATACGTAACAGCTGCCTGTAAATCCACATTTCAAAAGATACCATTTCCAATTCCTGGTTTAATACCAAATGCTTCCTGAGCCAAAATCTGGAAGTTTAATACTTTGTCAGCATCCATGAGTTACGTGGAAGAGTTAGAATTATAATGATTAATTCCAAAACATTACAAAAAAAAAAAAAAAAAAAAAACGGAGCAGACCATCCAGGAGAAAGAAATCTTTTCAGTTAGGAAAAATGGGTGATTTGTATGCTGAAAGGAATGTTCTTCTATTAAAAAAAAAAAAAAAAAAAAAACTGGATTCCTCATTATCAGTGCCTGAGATATAAAAAGTATATATAAGATGACATGGCATATGATGCTATTTTGCAATGCCGTACACTTCAGAATATTGGTGGGAAAACCAATATATCTACTGTATATAAATATCAAATCTCTTCACCTCAGAAATTTCACACATATAAATAAATTATCCTTCATTTTAAATGTTCTCATTATGAACTTTTGGGGTATATGCAAATAAGGGAAACCTGCAATATTATGATTAAAAAAAATATTGGTCAGTTGGAGCTGAATTGGCGAAAGGCTGTGATCGGTGGTTAGGTTATAAGATTGTCCCTTAAGGATCCTATCCGAATAAAATGAAGCTCATTTCTAGTTATTGGCTGTGCTCATGAATTTCAATTCAGCCTTAAGATGCGGGGACAATGTAGGCGGGAGAAGCAGGCGCTTCCTAAAAACCTCCTTCAAATCTCCACATCAAATCAGCTTCTCGTGTCTGATCAAAAATCCAAACAGGTTTGTCAAAGCAAATTGGATTCATTGAACTCAGGCTGGATAATCTGGAAAGACATTTCCATATGTCCATTAAAGCAAAAACGAATAGAATAGAATAACAGAATTGGAAGGGACCTTGGAGGTCTTCTAGTCCAGCCCCTTGCTCAGACAGGAAACCCTATACCATTTCAGACAAATGGTGGCCCAATCTCTTCTTAAAAACTTCCAGAGTTGGAGCATTCACAACTTCTGGAGGCAAATTGTTCCACTGGTTAATTGTTCTCTAACTGCCAGGAAATTTCTCCTTAGTTCTAGGTTGCTTTTCTCCTTGATTAGTTTCCATCCATTGCTTCTTGTTCTGCCTTCAGGTGCTTTGGAGAATAGCAGAATTCCAGAGAGTAGCTAGAAGAGATAAGAATGCCTTCTTAAATGAACAGTGGAAAGAAATAGAAGAAAACAACAGAATAGGGAGGACCAGAGATCTCTTCAAGAAAATTGGAGATATGAAGGGAACGTTCCATGCAAAGATGGGCATGATAAAGGACCAAAATGGCAGGGACCTAACAGAGGCAGAAGAGATTAAGAAGAGATGGCAAAACTACACAGAAGAACTATACAAGAATGAGCTTAACATCCCAGATAACCACAATGAGATGGTCATTGACCTCGAACCAGACATCCTAGAATGTGAAGTGAAATGGGCCTTAGAAAATCTGAGCAACAACAAAGCTAGTGGAGGTGACAGTATTCCAGCTGAGCTATTCAAAATCTTAAAAGACGAAGCAGTAAAAGTGCTACACTCAATTTGCCAGCAAATTTGGAAAACTCAACAGTGGCCACAGGACTGGAAAAGGTCAGTTTACATTCCAATTCCAAAGAAAGGCAATGCCAAAGAATGTTCAAACTATCGCACCATTGCACTCATTTCACATGCTAGTAAAGTTATGCTTAAAAGCTAGACTCCAGCAGTCCTTCTCTTCATTAAACTGAACATACCCAATTCCAGAAATCGTTCTTTATATGTTTCAGCCTCCAGTCCCCTGATCATCTTTGTTGCTCTTCTCTGCATTCTTTCTAGAGCCTCAACATCTTTTTTACATCATGGTGACCAAAACTGGATGCAGTATTCCAAGTATGGCCTTACCAAGGCATTGTAAAGCCTGTGTGTTTTTTTCAATATATTTATCCTAAATTCACCCAAGTTCGCAACATTGTACAAGAGGTAGCAACTAAAACCATCCAAAGAAAAAGAAATGCAAGAAAGCAAAATGGCTGTCTGAGGAAGCTTTGCAAATAGCTCAGGAAAGAAGGGAAGCGAAAGGCAAAGGAGAAAGAGAAAGATACACCCAATTGAATGCAGAAAGGGAGAAAGATAAAAGGAAGAAAGGGAGGGAGGGAGGGAGGGAGAAAGAAAGAAAGAAAGAAAGAGAAAGAAAGAAAGAAAGAAAGAAAGAAAGAAAGAAAGAAAGAAAGAAAGACAGACAGACAGACAGATAGACAGACAGACAGAAAGGAGAAAGAAAGAAAAAAATGAAGGAAGGGAGGGAGGGATGGAGGGAGAAAGAAAGAAAGAAAGAAAGAAAGAAAGAAAGAAAGAAAGAAAGAAAGAAAGAAAGAAAGAAAGAAAGGAGAAAGAAAGGAGAAAGAAAGAAAGAATTCCTTCTCAGATTCCTAAATGCTGAAGCAGTTGATTTTCCACTTTCAAAAAGAGCTTCAAGGTTTTGGAGGACATTTTTTTTAAAAAAACAACACGGTTAGTCCCCATCCATTTTGTTAAACCAATGGGTAATTAAGTAAAAATGTACAAGCGGCACCCAAGAATGGCAAAAAAGATGCAAATAACACCCAGGGTGTGACAGTATTGTCATGCAAAGGCACAGCAGCGGTGGAATTCATATTATGTAGTATGGACCTCCATACTCCTGGACTCGGTTGTAGCTCATCCATCAAACGTCACATTGCAGGCATATAACGGCATGATTCACACGAAGACACATCATTATGAGTGCGCGGACATTTGGGCATCATCGTGTTTTGTCACAGAGGCTGCTAAAAAAGGATGTAAGTTTACCCAACCTTTGAATATCTCATTTTGCTGCAGCTGCTCTTTGGACATTGTAGTATTTCTGGTGATGAATCGGTTTGTAAAATAAAAGGGCAAAGGTATTTCAGCTGAATTTTTTTATTGTTGAAAGATTTAGGTATTCGAGTAGTATTGTATGCTGAACAACGTAGGAAGAGTTTTTCCTAGGCTGCAGGCCAGGGCAAAATACTACATATCTTTATGATTTCTTCCTGTTCTTTGACCAGCCCTTCAAAAAAAGGTTAAGTTGAATAATACTCTCCTGTAGTAGTAGTATCACAAGATTTCTTGAATACAAGAGCCCAAAATACGCGTACTTGTCCTTGAATAAATAAGATCTGAGTTTGAGCTGCTAGTTATTTATTCTTATCCGTACTTCCACGCTTCCAAACACTTCTGAACAAATCTGGAGAGAGAAAGAGAAAGCAAAATGAGGTATTGGAGGTCTTCTAGTCCAGCCCCCTACTCAGACATGAAACCCTAAACCATTTCAGACAGATGGTTGTCCAGTCTCTTCTTAAAAACTTCCAGTGTTGGAGCATTCACAACTTCTGGAGGCAGGTTGTTCCACTGATTAATTGTTCTAACTGTCAGGAAATTACTCCTTAGTTCCAGGTTGCTTCTCTCTTTGGTTAGTTTCCATCTGTTGCTTCTTGTCCTGCCTTCAGGTGCTTTGGGGAATTGCTTGACTCCCTCTTCTTTCTGGCAACCCTTCAAATATTGGAGCACTGCTATCATGTCACCCCCTCATCTTTCTCTTCATTAAACTAGACATACCCAATTCCAGCAATCGTTCCTTATATGTTTTAGCCTCCAGTCCTCTGATCATTTTATTGCTCTTCTCTGTACTCTTTCTACAGTCTCAACATCTTTTTTACATCGTGGTGACCACACCTGGATGCAGTATTCCAAGTGTGGCCTTACCAAGGCCTTGTAAAGTGGTATTAACACTTCACCTGATCTTGATTCTATCCCTCTGTTAATGCAGCCTACCACTGTGTTGGCTTTTTTGGCAGCTGCAGCACACGGCTGGCTCATATTTAAGTGATTGTCCACTAGGACTCTGAGATCCCTCTCACAGTTGCTACTGTTGAGCAAGGTACCACCTATACTATACCTGTGCATTTGTTTTTTCTTGCCTAAATGTAGAACCATACTTTTTTCACCATTGAATTTCATTTTGTTAGATAGCGCCCAATGTTCAGGTCTGCCAAGATCCTTCTGTATCTTAAGCCTATCTTCTGGAGTGTTGGCTATTCATGCCAGCTTGATTAGTTTCCACCCATTGCTTCTTGTCCTGCCTTCAGGTGCTGTGGACAACAGCTTGACTCCCTCTTCTTTATGGCAACCCCTCAAATATTGGAACACTTCTATCATGTCACCCCCTGGTCCTTCTCTTCATTCGACTAGACATCCCGAATTCCTGCAACTGTTCTTCATTGTGTTATAAATTGTACTGTTCTCCCATTTTTCTGAATACTGATCTCATCTTCAGATATCCACAGTATTTTGAAACTCTGTGCATCCATGCTCCAGTTCACTTTATGATTTGGGTTTCCAAGTGCAAATTACATATCTAAGAAGTGATATGACAGAAATATGATACATTTTGGGCACGTGGCATGATCGGAAGATTTTTCTTGCACAGTTGTTTAGACTTTTTTCAATTAATTTAGTTATGCAGGAGTTTTATCCTCCAAAAGTATTCCTTTAATTTCTAGAATTCTCACCAATAGTTAGGGTGTCTGGGTGATTCTGGGAATTCAAGTCCACACACCTAGAGGCAAGCCAGACTACAAAAAGCTTGGTCCCTATATTTTTATGGATATATATAATGAATCTTTTTTCAGGGAATGCGAGATTTGTGAAATCCATATACTGGTTATGCTAAAAATGGGAAAGGACCTTAAAACACAGATTCAGTTTTTTTTTAAATTGCAGCTATAGTACACACTCTACATCACAGATATATTGAAAAGAAGGATTGTTTTGTTTCTCCAATTTTGTTTCCTCTTTCATATTAAATCCACTTTGATTGTTTCTATATAGCGAACCAATTCCAGAATGTAAGCATGGTGGAAACTTCAGCTCTGAACTCATTTTTTTTCTTTTTTTAGAAACTTTATTTTGATTGAATCAAATCTCTACTATTAAATTAAAAATCTCGAGGGGTTATTACATGGCACAGCTGTAAGCTAAAAAAGAAACAAGATGAAAAAAAAACCGTGAGGAATGTTTGGTTCATGTGGGATTAGAATATAAAGATTAATAAGGGCCATGTGACTATCTCCATCTTCAAAATTCATAATTATATAGTGACCTCCAGTATCTGAAATGTACCGCTCAGCTGTACCAACAGAAAAACTTCTTAATATAGCAGCTTTCCTTACCATTTTTAATTGCCACCGATATTCTGAAGATCGATGCGATTTTTTTTGCACTTAAATGAAGCAATTTTCTTCCCCTGTAAAAATCTGGGACTGGAAAAATGTCAGGGAAGCATCTGAGTAGCCAGCTTTTGACACCAGTTTGTATCAACTGAAAGAAGACAAGTCAAGGACACCTGGAGGAACAGTACAGTTTGAACTATAGGCTAGGGCCTCATGGACATCTGCAGGAAGACAGACCATATGTTCGATATCAGTACGCCATATATTGAATGTAATGTTGTAATTTTGTCAATTTCCACTTTCACGATATGGGGAAAACGTGAAATGCTCCAGGGGGGAAAAAAGGAACAGATCATGAGAATAGATTAGAACAGAACAGAACAGAACAGATATTGGAAAGTAGAATAGAGTAGAGTAGAGTAGAGTAGAATAGAATAGAATAGAATAGAATAGAATAGAATAGAATAGAATAGAATAGAATAGAAAATATAGAATAGAATAGAATAGAATAGAATAGAATAGAATAGAATAGAATAGAATAGAATAGAATAGAATTGGAAGGGACCTTGGAGGTCTTCTAGTCCAACCCCCTGCTCAGGCAGGAAATCCTATACCATTTCAGATAAATGGTTATCCAATCTCTTCTTAAAAACTTCCAGTGTTGGAACATTCACCACTTCTGGAGGCAGGTTGTTCCACTGATGAATTGTTCTAACAGTCAAGGAATTTCTCCTTAGTTCTAGGTTGCTTCTCTCCTTGATTAATTTCCATCTGTTGCTTCTTGTCCTGATTAAAATGGACTTCCCTCACTTTTAAACTCTTGGATTAAATTTTACCATTCTAGTTCTACAAGTGAGTTGATTTCTCTTCCAATGAGAATATTGTAGAGAAAGAAAATCCCTATAATAAATGAGGGTCTGACCGATAGTATATACAGTAAAATACTGTATAAATGAGTAAATAAATGAGAGATATCATTTGATGGCTTTGAAATCCTTACTTGATTTCAGAATTATACTACATTTCCTGCACTGAAGGGAGTTATATACCCAGGGATGATAGGATAAAGAAATTACAATTAATTTCTTTTTTTCTGGAGAAAAAAAAAAGAATCCAGAAGTTATAATCCACCTAAAATTGCTGAATGATGTACTGTGTTTTCATTCTGGGCCAAATGCATTGGAAACTGGTAAGGTTTTGAATACATCAAGTAGAACAATCCCTTCCTTCTTTGGAAAGAGAAGTAGGGATAAGCTAAACATCAGTTCAGTTCTATCATCCGAGAATTGAAATAAACATTGGTACTTTGCAATACACCTGAAATATAAAATTGGAGGTTCTTATCTGATCCATTAATTTGCTAAAATATGCATATTTTAATCAGACTAATTCATACCTCGAGAGATGTTGAAAGTACCGCTTGTCTTTCATTCTTTGTAGGAGATTCAATCAATGGGATGGTGATGTTTGGAAGGTTACTCTGTACTGGCTAAAGTTCATAAAATTATGTAGTTTCTAGGAGGGAAAAGACGACTGAAGAATTTCAGTTGTTAGGAACTATATGCCCAAGTATGGAATGTGTCTATTTATGAAGAAGGTTAGTTTTCTGGAGTCTATATTATACATATGGTTTTATGTTTTTTTGAAAAGCTAGTTTGTATAAACACTTTTTTTACCATATCTCTCTGTCCCTTTTGATCCAGAGCCATATGTTAATGCATATGTTCTATTTTATCCCTTTAATTGATCTGCTCACCTACTGAAGATTCTGGCTGTTTGTCAACCTACTACATTTATCTTTAATTTACAGTTATCTTTAGGCTTTTGGCTTTTGGCAACGTTATATTAAATTACAAGTTGGACTATATTTTGAAGACTCTGGCTTCCACTGACTATTAGCAAGCTGCTTGAATAACAGTTCTTAGAGCAAATCTGTGTATTGTTTGAACTTGGGCAAATGCGATACAACTGATAAAGACAGGATACATTAGTTGAAGACTAGCATTTGACAAGCTTAGCTAACGTGGAAATCTCTTAACTCTAAGTCTTAATGAAATCATGATGTGGAAGGTCCATTTGACTTTGATTTCAGGAAAAAAAAAATTCTTGGGTTGTTAGCCCTATTGAATAGATGATAAATATTAATAGCCCCAAATTCATACTGCTGCCTTTTAAATGCATCCAGAATACAAACACATGAACCCATTTGGATGCTAAGAATTAGTCCTAATTTATATAGTCAGATGGTCTTTTATGTACAGTACGTGCTTAGGCAGAGTTAGCAACTTCTAGGATCAAGAAAAGAACTTGTATATGGCCAAGGAAATGAAGCATTATTGATCTGTGAAGGCTTGGCTTGATCAAGATCACGTGAAGTATTAATACCACTCTACAATGCCTTGGTAAGGCCACACTTGGAATACTGCATCCAGTTTTGGTCACCACGATGTAAAAAAGATGTTGAGATTCTAGAAAGAGTACAGAGAAGAGCAACAAAGATGATTAGGGGACTGGAGGCTAAAACATATAAGGAACGGTTGCTGGAATTGGGTATGTGTAGTTTAACGAAGAGAAGGACAAGGGGGGACATGATAGCAGTGTTCCAACATCTCAGGGGCTGCCACAAAGAAGAGGGAGTCAAGCTATTTTCCAAAGCACCTGAAGGCAGGACAAGAAGCATTGGTGGAAACTAATCAAGGAGAGAAGCAACGTAGAACTAAGGAGAAACTTCCTGACAGTGAGAACAATTAATCAGTGGAACAACCTGTCTCCAGAAGCAGTAAATGCTCCAACACTGGAAGTTTTTAAGAAGAGACTGGACAGCCATTTGTCTGAAATGGTATAGGGTTTCCTGCCTGAGCAGGGGGTTGGATTAGATGACCTCCAAGATCCCTTCCAACTTTACTATTATTATTATTATTATCTCCAGTTTATTAAACAATTTGACAGAAAGAGTTTCTGGCATTAACTTTGTCTTATCTCTGGACTGTTAAGTAAACTGATTTAGGATGACTATGTCCTAGATAACAACCTAAAATTTATAGAACAGTAAAATATTCAAATTAATACAGCTTCATTTCCTCATACTTGTGCTGTTTTTTTTGTTTTTTTTTAAGTTCTCGGTCCTTAAGACCTTTGCATACAAGAATAAAAAAAAAGAACTTGTCTAGCTTATCTGTTTGACCTCCCTAATATCCATCATGGCCTATTTATGTAACAAATTAACCATTCAAAACTCCTTAAATAAAAAGAGATATTTCAAAGGAGTATCCAGCTAAGGAGGCAATCACAAATCCTTGTGAGTCACAAAGCTTGCCAAGTGAGCACAAGATAAAGATAAAATGCAAGGTGGGATGGGATGCAGTCATGTGAAAGAGTGGAAAAACCACATATATTGTACATGACAATTATTCTTAGCAAAAAAAAAAAAAAAAAGGAGGAGGAGGAACAATAAAAATTAATCCAAACTTAAAAACATTTAGCCAGACTAACAAATTTTCTCCAGCCTCTCCTGAGATTTCCCATCAATCAGAATTCTTCTCCTACCTAATAAGTCTGTTTTGAAGAGAAAATGAACATTAATTAAAATCCCCCTCTCAAAGTAGAAAAAGATAACAGGAGTTTATTGAGGATAATTATATTTCTTTTTTAATCCTTGAGTGGCATCTTAAGATAATACCTTAAAACTAACCCAAAAAAAACTTGACAGACTATTGATCAGTGAAATGTAGTGAATGACCTTGGCTTATGCTAGAAAAGTAAAGGCGGAGGCAGACCTGGTTAGTATTTCGATGGAAGCTATTATAACTAGGATGTCATGGTTCCAATAGACCAGTTTTAGAGTTGACGTAAGGAAATTCTAAACCCTTTATGGATTACTGCCCCTTTATGGATTACTGCCTTGTCGTGGCGAAGGGGCTTGCGTAACTCAATGAAGCTATAAGCTATGCCGTGCAGGGCCACCCAAGACGGACAGGTTATAGCAGAGAGTTCTGACAAAATGTGATCCACTGGAGAAGGAAATGGCAAACCACTCCAGTATCTTTGCCATGAAAACCCCATGGACAGTACTAAAAGGAAAAAAGATATGACGCTGGAAGATGAGCCCCTCAGGTCGGAAGGTGTCCAATATGCTACTGGGGAAGAGCAGAGGGCTAGTACTAGTAGCGCCAGAAAGAATGAAGCGACTGGGCCAAAGCCAAAAGGACGCTCAGCTGTGGATATATCTGGTGGTGAAAGGAAAGTCCGATGCTGTAAAGATTTTTTCTCCATAGGAACCTGGAATGTAAGATCCATGAATCAAGGCAAGCTAGACGTAGTCAAAAAAGAGATGACAAGACTGAACATCGACATC
The DNA here is from genome assembly GCA_039797435.1 of Crotalus adamanteus. Classification (NCBI taxonomy): domain Eukaryota; kingdom Metazoa; phylum Chordata; class Lepidosauria; order Squamata; family Viperidae; genus Crotalus; species Crotalus adamanteus. The sequence continues at coordinate 80,032,894 of CM077924.1, forward strand.
TTAGGAATCAGCGAACTAAAATGGATAGGAATGGGTGAATTTAACTCAGATGACCATCAGGTATACTACTGTGGGCAAGAATCCCTCAGAAGAAATGGAGTAGCCTTCATAGTCAATAAAAGAATAGGAAAAGCAATACTGGGATACAATCCCCAAAATGACAGAATGATCTCAATTCGAATCCAAGGCAAACCATTCAATATCACAGTAGTCCAAATCTATGCCCCAACCACTGGTGCTGAAGAGGATGAAATTGACCGGTTCTATGAAGCCCTACAGCACCTTATAGAATTAACACCAAAAAATGATGTCCTTATCATCATGGGGGATTGGAATGCTAAGGTAGAAAGCCAAAAGATAACCGGAATAACAGGCAAGTTTGGCCTTGGAGTACAAAATGAAGCAGGGCACAGGCTAATAGAATTTTGTCAAGAGAATACGATGGTCACAACAAACACTCTTTTCCAACAACCCAAGAGACGGCTCTACACATGGACATCACCAGACGGTCAACATAGAAATCAGATTGACTATGTGCTCTGCAGTCAAGGATGGAGAAGCTGTATACAGTCAGTAAAAACAAGACCAGGAGCTGACTGTGGCTCAGATCATGAGCTTCTCGTTGCAAAATTTAGGCTTAAATTGAAAAAAGTAGGGAAAAGCACTAGGCCACTTAGGTATGAACTAAATCATATTCCTGATGAATATACAGTAGAGGTGACAAATAGATTTAAGGAACTGGATCTGATAGACAGAGTGCCTGAAGAACTATGGATGGAAGTTCGCAACATTGTACAAGAGGTAGCAACTAAAACCATCCCAAAGAAAAAGAAATGCAAGAAAGCAAAATGGCTGTCTGAGGAAGCTTTGCAAATAGCTGAGGAAAGAAGGGAAGCGAAAGGCAAAGGAGAAAGAGAAAGATACACCCAATTGAATACAGAATTCCAGAGAATAGCTAGAAGAGATAAGAATACCTTCTTAAATGAACAGTGCAAAGAAATAGAAGAAAACAACAGAATAGGGAGGACCAGAGATCTCTTCAAGAAAATTGGAGATATGAAGGGAACGTTTCATGCAAAGATGGGCATGATAAAGGACCAAAATGGCAGAGACCTAACAGAGGCAGAAGAGATTAAGAAGAGATGGCAAAACTACACAGAAGAACTATACAAGAATGAGCTTAACATCCCAGATAACCACAATGAGATGGTCACTGACCTCGAACCAGACATCCTAGAATGTGAAGTGAAATGGGCCTTAGAAAATCTGAGCAACAACAAAGCTAGTGGAGGTGACAGTATTCCAGCTGAGCTATTCAAAATCTTAAAAGACGATGCAGTAAAAGTGCTACACTCAATTTGCCAGCAAATTTGGAAAACTCAACAGTGGCCACAGGATTGGAAAAGGTCAGTTTACATTCCAATTCCAAAGAAAGGCAATGCCAAAGAATGTTCAAACTATCGCACCATTGCACTCATTTCACATGCTAGTAAAGTTATGCTTAAAATCCTACAAGCTAGACTCCAGCAGTATGTGGATCGAGAACTACCAGAAGTACAGGCAGGATTTTGAAGAGGCAGAGGAACTAGAGATCAAATTGCCAACATACGCTGGATCATGGAGAAAGCTAGGGAGTTCCAGAAAAACATCTACTTCTGCTTCATTGACTATGCAAAAGCCTTTGATTGTGTGGATCACAACAAATTGTGGCAAGTTCTTAAAGAGATGGGAGTACCAGACCATCTCATTTGTCTCCTGAGAAACCTATATGCGGGTCAAGAAGCAACAGTGAGAACCGAACACGGAACCACTGATTGGTTCAAAATTGGAAAAGGAGTCCGGCAAGGCTGTATACTGTCACCCTGCCTATTTAACTTATATGCAGAGCACATCATGAGAAAGGCAGGGCTAGATGAATCAAAAGTTGGAATTAAGATTGCCAGGAGAAATATCAACAACCTAAGATATGCAGATGATACCACTCTAATGGCAGAAAGTGAAGAGGAACTAAAGAGCCTCTTGATGCGGGTGAAGAAGGAGAGTGCAAAAGTTGGCTTGAAACTCAACATTAAGAAAACCAAAATCATGGCATCCGGCCCTCTCAATTCCTGGCAAATAGATGGGGAAGAAATGGAGGTAGTGACAGATTTTATTTTTCTGGGCTCCAAGATCACCTCAGATGGGGACTGCAGCCAAGAAATTAAAAGACGCTTGCTCCTGGGGAGGAAAGCTATGGCAAATCTAAACAGCATTCTAAAAAGCAGAGACATCACCCTGCCAACAAAAGTGCGTATAGTCCAGGCCATGTTTTCCCAGTTGCAATGTATGGCTGTGAAAGTTGTACCATAAGAAAGGCTGAGCGCAAAAGAATTGAGGCCTTTGAACTATGGTGCTGGAGAAGACTCCTGCGAGTCCCTTGGACTGCAAGGCGTTCAAACCGGTCAGTCCTAGAAGAGTTCAACCCCAACTGCTCTTTAGAAGGCCAGATCCTGAAGTTGAAACTCAAGTACTTTGGCCACCTAATGAGAAGGAAGGATTCACTGGAGAAGAGCCTAATGTTGGGAAAGATTGAGGGCAATAGAAGAAGGGGACGACAGAGAATGAGATGGCTGGATGGAGTCACTGAAGCAGTAGGTGTGAATTTAAATGGACTCCAGAAGATGGTAGAGGACAGGAAGACCTGGAGGAACATTGTCCATGGGGTCGCGACGTGTCGGACACGACTTCGCAATTAACAACAACAACAAGGAAATTCAAGGATTTTAGGCAGTGGTGGGATTCAAACAACTGGTTCTCTGTGTGGATGCTGCTTCTGGAAGTCCATTAGCTACCGGTTCTGCTGAAGTGGTGTGAACCGGCTGAATCCCACCATTGAATTTAGGCTAAGGATTGCAAACATCCAGGAGAAAAGTAATAGCAAAGCTCCTCGTTGTTGTCATTGGGCAACATGCTTAGAAATATCTCTGAAGAAATATTTCTGAAGTCCCCATGAATCCTCAGAGCCAGTTTGGGCTAGTGCAGGGGTAGGCAACCTTGGCTCTTTTATGACTCGTGGAGTTGAACTCCCAGAATTCCATGCTGGCTCAGGAATTCTGGGAGTTGAAGTCCACCAGTTATAAAAGAGCCAAGGTTGCCTACCTCTGGGCTAGTGGTTAAGACACCAGGCAAGAAAGCAGACGAATAGCCAGGTCTTCAAAAGCTTCTGGCATATTCCTAGTCTAATTGGATGGTCTAGGTCTGAAGTCTAGAAGAACTGTGATGACACACCTACAGCTAACACCTTTGCTGTATGATCATTTCCAAGGACCTTATTTCTCATATATTTTTATACCCTCCAATAAGGTTTGACCAGTCCATGAATGTTTGACCAATTTTCCTTCCCTCTTTTCTCACTGAAATGTTATTGCCTTGTAGTAAGAACGCATACACACCCCCAAATTCTCTTTACTATGCCTCCCAAATCACAAGAATAAAGCTCAGGAAAAGAAATACAGAAACAATGTTTCACTCATGAAGCCCCTGGCTATCGCGAAAAGCAGAAACATCGAAACAAGCCTGCAGATTTACAAAACAAGTTTGCTAAAGTCAGACTGAAGATAAGGGGATTAAATTAATTATATTTGTTTGACAGGATTAGGACCAAGGAAACTGATAATTAAGACCCATCATGAGCCTTTGCAAAATGAGTAAAATTAATCAAATAGCAAAGCACACAAAACAAGCTTCTAGATTACGAAATGCTGGGAAAACTATATAAAAATCCATGTACTCAGCAAACCACTTGGTCAGCTGCCCCAGAACTGCATGCTGTTGCTGGTTCTGCATATTAATAAACAAGAACCTTCTTTCCTAAGCAGCCTCTATTTTATTTCCAGCGTCTTAACCTCCATTTTCTTTACTCCCGGCTTGGAACCGGACCTGATTTTTCTTCCAACAGCCTCATCTAGGCCAGAGATAATGTGATGATATTATCCTTTCAGTCATGTCCAGTCCTTGGTGATTTTATGGGCCAGATCTCTCCACATCCTTCTAGGCCAATAGGAACTATTTAGGGTTTTGAGGAACCATCTTTGATGCATATTCTTTTTTTAAAAAAAAATTATTTTTAACCAACAAGACAAAACAAAACAAAGCAAAACATAACACACATACACACAATATATATACTCCTCCTTTTTTTTAACAGCAATTGCATAACGGTAATCTATTATTTACATTTCCCCCTTATTCTTTTTTAGAATATTTGTCCTTATAGCCCTGTTATTTCTTATTTACATTTTTCTTCCTTCATGTTCTACTTCTTACTAAAAATAATTCATATTATTATTATACATTATTATACACATATTTTCACTTTTGATCTTTCCATATTTATTCTCCTCTATTATTTCTAGTCTCCAACCAGACATACAACTTGTTCCATATTATATAATACTCTGTGTCTTCCTTTTCTTTTATCTCTTTTGTTAATTTCTCCATCTCAGCACAGTCCAGGATTTTTCTTATTACTTCTTCCTCTGATGGTATATTCTCATTTTTCCAGCACTGTGCATATGCTATTCTTGCCGCTGTTATTATATGTAAAATTAAGTACCATATTTCTTTACTATATTTTCTATTTAAAATACCCAACAAAAAGATCTCTGGTTTCCAGTCTATGGATTGGTCTATTATTTCTTGGATCCATTTTCTTATTGTAGACCAGTATTTTTTTGCAACTGGGCATGTCCACCATAAATGATAATACGTTCCATATACTTTTTTTTACATTTCCAGCATGTTGGCGAATTGTTCTGGAACATCTTGGCAAGCTTTGCTGGTGGAAGATGCCATCGATGCATATTCTTTAAGCTCTTCAGTCTAGTATTCCTGCATGTGCTATGTGAGCTGAGATCCTCCTCACTAAATCTTCCTACCTTGTTGCCATGCTTTGAGAATGTTTCAGTTATCCATTTGTTATTCAGTTCATTTGCACAAATATGCACGACATGGTATCACTATCCCATGGCATTATATAACAATTATTTTATATGCTACTGACAATTTGCTGGCATTAATCTATTGATAGAACATTTGTTAATTACTCTTGTAATTAGTAACGCTGGTAGTCTCTTGGAAAAATCAGGTTGAAGGAACAAAGGAACAACAGAAGGATTGAAAACTACCTGCAGCCAAGGAAAGAGGGAATGTGTGTTTTGTTGCAAGTCGCACTCATTAGTGGCATTAAATCATCTGTTGCAAGTCGCATGCATTAGTGGCATTAAATCATCTGTCTCAAAGGTGCTTTTTAAAAAGGCAACTGGACGTGGTTTTTGCTTGAAGACATTTCGTTTTTTATCCAAGAAGCTTCTTCAGTTCTTCGATGAGAAGCGAAACATCTTCAAGGAAAAACAAAATCCAGTTACCTTTTGAAAAAAAAAAAAAAAAAAATTTAAGACAAGCATGACCTGGATAACTGAGAATCACCATAGACATTAAATCATCTCCAAGTTTTGCAGAAGATAACTCTTTTTTTTAAACCATAGTTGCCATTATGGGGGGAAAAAAGCACATATTCATCTGTGACTTGCTGCCAACTCAACCCAAGTATGGCATGATGTGAAAGAAAGGGAAAAAAAATAATGTATTTCTCCATATCCTTATTTTTCATTCTCCTTCAAAGTCTTCAAGACTCAGATGCTTTAGCTACTTCTTCATTTAAAAAAAGTCCGCTTCAGCCACTGGCTGATAGTGGTTGTCTTTTTTGTGTGTTTTCAAAGGGTACCATATTATTGCAGGATCCAATCTGAGTTAATCATCAGGACCAAAGGTTTTAGGCTCAAACTGGAACCCAGCACCAGGGAACTTTTTTTTCTCTCTCCAGAGTATGTGCACTGGATTATTCTATGTGTTGTGTTTATATGATGCCTAATTGTGTGTTGCTTTTAGTTGTTAATTGGGGTGTTGGTGGCTGGGTATTAAATAATTTGTAGGAAGGCACCCCTCCCCGGATTAAAATATTCTTTATCCTTAATATTAAAAGAGGCAGAATATATTTCCCCAAAGGAGAAGTGGAGAAAAATCTTAACAAAGGCAGAAAGCAGCCCCAGTCTTTCTTAATAGCCTCACTTGAGAAACCTCAAGTCTTTAGAGATGGATACTTTGTACCTATTAAGAAAGACTGGGCCAATCTATTCATAAACAAAATGCTTTCAGCCCCCAGAGCTGTTGAGATTAAGAATTTACATTTCCCCACCCAAATTCTTAGGATAGAACATGACCTTTAGGACACAATAGGATTAACCCAACACCATTGACACAAGACACACTACATTGCACAACCCCCTGGAGCATCTCAATCCAAACCCTATAAAGATCCATCCACTCACTCAGCCATTTTGTCAGCTGTCCTGGAATTACATGCTTTTGCTGGTTCTGCTAATCAATAAACAAGATCTTCTTTCCTAAGAAGTCAGCATCCATTGTTTTTCTCCCAGCTTGGAACTGGACCTGATTTTTTTCTTTCAACACATTGATTGTTGCTTCTTTGTGCTGTTGCAACTCTTGGTGGTAAATCAGCACTCCTGTTCACTAACAACGGCCCCATTTTTATCCCTGCTCGGCCAAGATGGGATCCTACAACATTATCCTGGGACACATATAGAGCATTTACCTTCATTTGTGAACCATGTTATTTTTCACACTAGGCCATGAAGGGTTCTGGGGCCATTCTTCAACCTTGCATCAGGACATTATGATACTTCCTTTATTGTAACTCAGCATTGGCTCTTGCAGAGTTTCCCTGCATCCTGAGACGCCTTCAGAACTCGTGAAGTAGAACTTTTATGCGCCAGTGTCTATCCCGTGCTCCAGTAAAGCACATAATTAAAAGGAGTCACCCAGCTCTGTCACAGCTGCCACATTGAAATTCATAATTCTATAATGCCTGTAGGCCCCCAGCAGGATATTTTTTTTTCTTTCTTTCCCAACCTCACGGTCTCCGTGCTATTGCTTATTGCAGTAACATCACAGCACGAAATTTTGCTCTAGGCTGCTTTACATTAAACCTGACATTTGCAATATACAGAGTGGCACATTTTGAGTTAATAATAAAGAAAAAAAGAATACAAAACCATGGTGGTAACTTTCCTTTCAAACACTAAGTGTACAATTCTTCCCTTTTAATTATTCACAAGGCTCAAATGCTATGGAGGAAGCAGGAAAGAAATACGCCTTGTATGATACAGTAGCAATTCTCCAATATCTAAGTCAGTGGTTCTCAACCTGTGGGTCGGGACCCCATTTGGGGTCAAACGACCATTTCACGGGGGTCGCCAAACAACGCAGTCCGCCATTTTTCCCCCCCTTTTCCTTAGCTGTGCTACTCCCTTTTATTCTATTGGCTTTTGAAAGCCAATAGAATAGAGTCTCTTGAATAGAGTCTAATTCTATTGGCTTTCCAAAGCCAATAGGAATTGTCCAGGCTGTCTCTGCCCTGCTGAGCCCGCCAAAAGTCCCATTCTGCAAACGGTGCTGCACCAGTTGAGTAGTCCTCGACTTACAACCGATTGAGTAGTCCTCGACTTACGACCGGTTGGGGGTCGCGGCATTAAAAAGGTTGAGAACCACTGATCTAAGGGGCTGCCACAAAGAAGAGGGAATCAAGCTATTTCCAAAGCGCCTGAAGGCAGGACAAGAAGCAACAGATGGAAACTGATCAAGGAGAGAAGCAACCTAGGGCTGAAGAGAAACTTCCTGACAGAACAATTAACCAGTGGAACGACCTGCCTCCAGAAGTTTTGGGTGCTCCAATTCTGGAGGCTTTTAAGAAGAGATTGGACAGTGATTTGTCTGGAATGAGTCTCCGGCTCAAGGTGGAGATATTGAGTTGGACTAGAAAACCTCCAAAGTCTCTTTCAAGTCTGTTATTCTGAGCCTTGAAGATTGATTTATCCTCCTGAACTCAAAAATAGAGAAATGAAAAAAAGATTAGAAATAGATAGATAGATAGATAGATAGATAGGAGATAAATAGATAGATAGATAGAGATAGATAGATAGATGGATGGATGGATGGATGGATGGATGGATGGATGGACGGTTGGATGGATGGATGGATGGATGGATGGATGGATGGATGGACGGTTGGATGGATGGATGGATGGATGGATGGATGGACGGTTGGATGGATGGATGGATGGATGGATGGATGGACGGTTGGATGGATGGATGGACGGTTGGATGGATGGATGGATGGATGGATGGACGGTTGGATGGATGGATGGATGGATGGATGGATGGATGGATGGATGGATGGATGGATGGATGGATGGATGGACGGTTGGATGGATGGATGGATGGATGGACGGTTGGATGGATGGATGGATGGATGGATGGATGGACGGTTGGATGGATGGATGGATGGATGGATGGATGGATGGACGGTTGGATGGATGGATGGATGGATGGATGGATGGATGGACGGTTGGATGGATGGATGGATGGATGGACGGTTGGATGGATGGATGGATGGATGGACGGTTGGATGGATGGATGGATGGATGGATGGATGGATGGACGGTTGGATGGATGGATGGATGGATGGATGGATGGATGGACGGTTGGATGGATGGATGGATGGATGGATGGACGGTTGGATGGATGGATGGATGGATGGACGGTTGGATGGATGGACGGATGGATGGATGGATGGATGGACGGTTGGATGGATGGATGGATGGATGGATGGATGGACGGTTGGATGGATGGATGGATGGATGGATGGATGGATGGATGGATGGATGGATGGATGGATGGATGGACGGTTGGATGGATGGATGGATGGATGGACGGTTGGATGGATGGATGGATGGATGGATGGATGGACGGTTGGATGGATGGATGGATGGATGGATGGATGGATGGACGGTTGGATGGATGGATGGATGGATGGATGGATGGACAGTTGGATGGATGGATGGATGGATGGACGGTTGGATGGATGGATGGATGGATGGATGGACGGTTGGATGGATGGATGGATGGATGGATGGATGGATGGACGGTTGGATGGATGGATGGATGGATGGATGGATGGACGGTTGGATGGATGGATGGATGGATGGATGGATGGATGGACGGTTGGATGGATGGATGGATGGATGGATGGACGGTTGGATGGATGGACGGATGGATGGATGGATGGATGGACGGTTGGATGGATGGATGGACGGTTGGATGGATGGATGGATGGATGGATGGATGGACGGTTGGATGGATGGATGGATGGATGGATGGATGGATGGACGGTTGGATGGATGGATGGATGGATGGATGGATGGATGGATGGATGGATGGACGGTTGGATGGATGGATGGATGGATGGACGGTTGGATGGATGGATGGATGGATGGATGGATGGATGGACGGTTGGATGGATGGATGGATGGATGGATGGATGGATGGATGGACGGTTGGATGGATGGATGGATGGATGGATGGATGGATGGACGGTTGGATGGATGGATAGATAGATACAGATACAGATACAGATAGAGGGATAGAGAGATAGAGAGAGATAGTGACATAGATATAGATATATAGAGAAAGTGATATTAGAGAGAGAGAGAAAGAAAGAAAGAAAGAAAGAAAGAAAGAAAGAAAGAAAGAAAGAAAGAAAGAAATAGAGAGAGAATAAGAGAGAAAGATTTGGATGGATTAGGCAAATTAAATAGATATGGGGAGCGATCTCATACCAGGTGTCCAGGAATCATGCTAAATCAGAGATATTGTAGACACTGCAAAACAGTAGCCAGATTATCTTATATTTACATTAGTAAATATAAGATAATAAACACAGTTAGATGTATATTAGTGAACGCAACACGACATAATTCTGGTTCAGTTAAAGCAAAAGCCTCAGTGGTACAGTATGTATGGCAAGCTCCACCTCCGAGGAACTGTTGGGAAAGGGGGAAAAAAAAATCACCTCTTCTGTGAAATTGACCCCATCAACCCCACAAATACAATAGAGGTAGTCAAGACGGCATGGACCGCTGTGGTGTGTAAAGCACAACAGTCTAAGAAAGGAAGAAAAATGGACACGTCGTAACAAAAGAGCCTGCAGTCTCTCACCTTTACTTTGACGCATTCAGTTATCTTATCACCCGATAAATGGAAGTGTGGAGCTTCTCGCACAGTTCTAAGAAGAAGAAGGAGAAGAGAAATAAGAGCCATTAAAATCTTGCCAGCTTTAATGTTGTGAGAAAGTTATGAACAGTTTTGAAACCTCAGCAGAACATTTTGACTGATGGCTGAAATGAAGCAACACTGCTGAGCACACACTGCTGTGTTGTTTGCTATGTCCCGTGGACACACAAGCACACAATATTTAGCCTACAGACATACCAACATGTATATCCATGGTAACCCAGTTGGTTTTAAAAAACCTGAGCAAATAAAGAGTTTGAAAGGAAAGTTTTTTTTTTAATATAGTTCTGCTCTGCTTCCTGCCTCTGTTCTGCCACTGTCACCCCCCTCCCCCGTACAAATTATCTTGCCCTTAGGCGGGGGGGGAAAAGAGAGATTTGGAAATTGTACTTAATCTGGTTCCATTTACATTTTAAAATGGAAAATACTAACTATATTTATATGGAGACTTGCCCCGAGTTAAAATGAATGCAGTGGAGCTGGGTTTACTGAAGCACAAAAGGAAATGGTGAAATAAACAGCAAAGCATGAGCAAACTAGCATAAGCATCTTATCAAGTATACAGCATTTATGCATAAAAGAAGCTTATAACTCTTGAGATCTTGGCTATTTGCAGCCGGAATAAGAAATTGTGCAAAGCTTTTGCAAAAGATTTTGCAGTCTTCCGAGTGTGGTTCATGCACCCATGCTTTCCTCTAGACCAGGGCTTTTCAACCAGTGGTACGGGTACCACCTGTGGTACATTGGCACCTGGCAGGTGGTACATGAGCATCCTAGAAAAGTGGTAGCAGGGGAGGAGAATGAGAAATTTCCTGACAGTTAGAACAATCAACCAGTGGACTAGCTTGCCTTCAGAAGTTGTGGGTGTTCCAATACTGGAGGCTTTTAAGAAGGGGGTGGACTACCATTTGTTTAAATTGGTACAGGGTCTCCAGGGGGTTGGAGTAGAAGACTTCCAAAATCCTTTTCAACTCTGTTATTCTCTTAAATACATTTTCCATTAGCTTTACCCATCGCTTCGTGCAGTGTTT